>JAOWBW010000060.1:2016137-2240829 GCA_026119855.1 Campanula takesimana
TTGGAGTGAGCCAAAAACAAGCACACTCATCATACACATCGATGAAGACGCGCCTTAGTGAGAAATTTCAAATGAAGACAACTGTCATCCTTCTAGAAGAAGATTTGAATTTTGTCTTCTTGCTCTGTCTCCAACGGCTACAAAGGACACCTGCGCACCAATCACATTATGCCAGCTCATTGTCCTTGCTCAGAGCTCCAACGTCTAGTTTTTGAAGCTCAACTATAAATAGCCTGCTCATTCCTATTTCTAAGCTGCTTGAGTTTTTGCTTCCAAAGAGAAACTTTGAAGTTTTGAAGATTGCCTACTTATTTCCAAAATTCTCAAGAACAACCTTCATATCTTCATACCTTAACCAAACCCTGATCCTAAAGCCTAATAACACCAAAATATCTTGTGCTCTTTATCTCATAGATTTATAGAGCCCAGATTTTTTACACACACACCTTTAGAAGCATTGATCATATAGATCATACTTCTAGAGATACACCGGATTAGTCTAGGATTTGTTCTTAAAAGCATAGATTTAGATTTGAAATTTGATTCATTGTAATCTTGTAAAATCTCCTCAAACTAATATAAATCTCGTAGTTTGAAATCCAAGACTAACCATCTTGGTAGAGGACGTAGATGTTTCTGATCGAACCTCTCCAAATAGCTTGTCACTTTATTCTTCTCTTGACTTTACCCTTACGCTTTTCTGATATATTGTTTTGTTTGATCTTTGTAGATTGTCTTGCACTGTTTGAATTGTGTTTGTTTGCTTTCTGCCTTAGTACATTTCTACGCCTCTCTTTCAGCCAAAATTAGTTGCGTGCATTTTTACACACCTGCGCATTTGTGATTGCTTTAAGTTTCAACTGTGCATTTCACACTCTTGTTGTGCGCTATACTTGTTGTGCGCATTAGCCTTTGATTTGCAAAAGGGGTTTGGAAAATAATTTCAAAACAGCTATTCACCCCCCCCCCTCTATCTATTTTTCATACCGTTGTTGCCCTTTTGGGACCAACAAGGTGATTTGGTGGTTTGTTTGATTGATGGAGTAGGAGCGGTCAACTTGGAGACGGACTTGGAAGACTTTGGTGGAGCGGTCGATATGGTTTTGGAGATAGTTGACTTGGGAATTATGGAGGACTTGGCTTTGGAGCTTTCAACAACTGGTTCTTTGAACTTGATATCGGTTGGAGGTTTAGACTTTTTAAGGGGTGGAGGAGCAGTTGAGGCACTTACTTTTCATTTACCCTTAACTTGTGTTACTTCTCTTTCTTCAGCAGCTTCTTCAATGTTTTCTTCCTCTTGAACTGCGGTTTCTTCATCCTGAGTGTCATCAATGAGTCCTAAAACTTCCTTTGCTACCTTGGTGTAGTTTGGAGGAACATATTCTTCTTTGGGATCACGAGCCAAGTACTCCCAGTATTGAGTGTCTCCAAAGCGGTTGCGAAAATTTGTTCGCATTGATTTGATGTCAAATACCTTGGAAATGGGAATGGGAACCTTAGCGTGCTTGTCCTTCACAAACTCTTTTCGAATTTCTGGAGTAAACTTGAAGATCAAGGATAGTAACCTGGAGTTCTTCTTGTACTTAGTGGGGGCCTTTTCTCTGACCTGCATCTTGTAATCCCTGACCTGTTCCACTAACAGATTATCGGGGACCTTAGGCCAGTTCATCTTTCTTCCCAAATAAATGGCTGTAAAGAGATGCCATTGCTAAGTGTTGAAGTTTCCATGATTCCCACTATTACAGAGAAGACCATGCCCAACCAAATGGCCAATATAATATATGATCTCAAGAAATGCTTTCCTGTAAGGCTTGCAAACATTAGTTGAGTTTATCAACTGAAAGGCCAAGTTATCACATTCATCAGTGGTTAAGTAGATAGTGGCATCGAAATCAATGTCAAGTCCCAATGCGGTAGCTATATCAGTATAGTCTAGCTCAAAATGCTTCTCATATACTTCAGCTTCAATCCAGTCATGTGGATTATTTTATTCATCCCTACCCTTGATCTCATTAGCGGTCGAGTAGAACTCACCAACCACAGCAGGGAGGTGATAAGTCTGGTTCATAGTGAAGTATTTTAGAATGCAAGACTTGTTCATTATCTTGATTATATTTCTCCCAATAGCATCATTTTGGAGATCAGAATAGTCTATGATCCACCCAGGTATGAATGATTGTTCTTCCTGAAAAACAATAGAAGTTAGGACCAAGGAATGTAACATTTGACATTATGAATGTTGAGCGGTCAAGGGGAACATGGATATTGGATGTCGACTTAAGTGAGCAGTCAAAAGAGTATAGCGGTCGACAAGTAATTGCGGTCAAAGCAATTAGGACTTGGAGAAATTTTCAAGATTAGTAACAACACTTTGTACAGTTAGGGAAATCGATCAAAACATGCACAAACACCTTTCTAGTGTGAGTGAAGCAAAATAAAGATAAAAAAGGTGGTTTATCAAGAACATGAAGAACATTAAGAACACAGTGAAGAGCATGAACCCGGAAATGGTTCTAGAGCATAAAAATCCATAAAAACTGCATAACCAGTTGCACCAAACCCGATTAATCAAGAAAATATCATCGATTTCAATATCAAGAACACATTAAATGCAGAAATCAAAAGGGCGATCCAAGAAAATATTGTATTAAACTTTGAAACCCACTAAATGGTAATCCAAGAATCTGAACAAATTAAGCCATGAACTTATGATATTGTGCATAAAAATGGAGTTATAGCATGATTCTAGAGAGAAATATCAACACAAATCATGATAAACAAAGAAAAATAGAAGAACCCATATGGAATATGTTGAGGTTATTTTAACCCGCCAAAACAGAAATGAAATGTAGAAATTCATGAGATTTTGGGTCAAGAAATCATACCATGTTGTCTTCTGATGTTGATTCTTGAGATTTCTTGGTTGATTTACAAGTTTGAGAAGGTTTTGGTGCCATTTTATAGAAGAAATTATGAGAGAGTCGAATAGAGAGTAGAGGTTATAGAGAGAAAAGTTGAGAGAGAGAGAGAGAGGGAGAGGGAGAGGTTTCTTAAAAGCACTTTTGCAGACTCAGAGTAGTGGAGGAGTAGAACGGCTTGTGTAAGGAAGGTTAACTCTGAAGATGTCAGAAAATTGACCTTGATTTTCCTTTCACATTAAATGTTTGGTCAATGACGCCGGACATAAATAATGGAATAAAATTAATTGCAAACGATTTGAATTAAATGAAAAAACGAGGGAAAAAAGGAAATTACGAAATTACCCCTTTTGATGACTAGGAAGATCCTATGATTTGGCTAAGTTAGAAACACTTACTTGGCATCTTTCACATCTGCGGTCAGGTTGTTAACCAAGATGTATTGCGGTCAGGTTCTTACTTGACTTGAATTACCAATGTCATCATTTTCCCTTGCGGTAGGCTTCCCAAAAGCCTTGAATAGACTGTTATGGTGCGGTCAATAAATGATGCGGTCGAGAGATTAGGTTTTCTTTGGATTTCTTCGACCATGGCTGAGTTGACCGTGAAGACCTACTTGAATGTAAACTTAGATAAAACACAAGACATTATCACACAGATATATAGACAAATAATTAGAGTTCTAGCATAACCATTTCTCCTCTTAGATACCTAATCTCTTTGAATCAAGAGCCTTGGTGAGAATGTCTGCAATTTGATCGTCATTACTCACATACTCTAGACGGATATTACCTTTTTCCACATGATCCTTGAGAAAATTGTATTTGGTATCAATGTGTTTGGTCTAGGAATGCATGACATGGTTGTTGGAGACAGCAATGGTAGATGTATTATCACAATAGATTGGACAATTTCATTTTTTGATTCCATAGTCAACCAATTGTTGCTTCATCCAAAACACTTGGCAGCAGCAGCTTCTAATAGCTATATTCAGCTTCTGTGGTAGATACAAAGACTGATGCTTGTTTCTTACTTGCCCATGAAACTTGTCAATTTCCAAGGAAATGACAAGTTCCACTTGTGCTTTTCCTATCAATGGTACATGATGCAATGCATCTAAGAAACCTATAAGATCAAAATTTGAATCTTTGGAATACCAAAGTCCAAGATTAATAGTCTCAGATAGATATCGAATAATACGTTTTCATCAATAAGATGTGCTTCTCTAGGATCCGCTTGATAGCGATCACAAACACAAACACTAAACATGATATCAGGCCTACTAGCAGTTTAGTATAGGAGAGAGCCAATCATAACTCTGTATAAGGTTTGATCAACCTTCTTACCTTTCAAGTCTTTATCCACCTTGTTATCAGTAGCCATGGGAGTGTCGTATGCCTTTGCGTTTTCAAGTCCAAATTTCTTGATGAGATATTTTGTGTGCTTTGCTTGGTTGAGGAAGATGCCTTCAGCACATTGTTTAATTTGGAGCCCAAGGAAGAATGTCAATTCTCCCATCGTACTCATCTCAAATTTATTTTCATGAGCTTCTCAAAACGATTACACAACAATTCATTAGTAGAACAAAAAATAATATCATCTACATATATTTGAACAAGTAAAGTATGATCATGATATTATCAATGAATAGAGTTGTGTCAATCTTACCATGCTTGATTCCTTTTTCTAGGAGAAATTGAGATAGAGTTTCATACCATGCTCGTGGAGCTTGTTTGAGTCCATATAAAGCTTTACGGAGTTTGTAGACATGATATGGAAATTTGTGGTCTTCAAATCCAGGAGGTTGAGAAACATAGACTATCTCTTGAAGTTCTCTGTTGAGAAATGCACTCTTCACATCCATTTGATATAGCTTGAATCTTTTGTAAGAGGCATAAGCTAAGAATATCCTTATATCTTCAAGTCTTGCAACGGGGGCAAAAGTTTCATCATAATAAATGCCTTCTTCTTGTCTATATTCTTGTGCAACTGTAGATACCCTGGGGAAACCACAGCTTGGCTAGAGCGGTGGAAGGATCCTAGGATGTCTATTTTGGTTTTAAGTGTTTAGATTCGCCACCTATGTTTTTAAAGGAACATAAGAAAAACCTAATATTTAGCCAATGTTTTGATACGAAAACCAGAGATTCTTGTTATGAGGTTCGGGAGTTAGGTTACGAGATGGGAAGTACTTAAACACCCATCTCGCCCAATTAATATTGGTCTTGCTTGTTCGTAGTCTACATAAAAAATGTTCTTCCTATTCTTTGATAATGATAAAAGGGGTTTAAAAGGGGTGTTTTGAATGTGGGGAGATAACTCCTTGACCAACTTCAATGGAATGACGTGATCTTTGGTGTCATATCCAAAAATGTTTTGGGTGATTACACGTTTGATAAAATAAGAGAAGATGAAAAGATATGAAGTAGAGAGAAGAGAGGAAAATAGTGTTTACCTAAGCTTCAAAATGACTTCAAGTACTTCTTAGGGAATTGCCTTGGAAATGCCTTGAATGTTTGGGCATAGTTTTCTTAATCACAAAAAGTCCTCCTCTTTGGTAGAGTTTTCTTGTGTTGAAAAGAGAGTCCTTTGTAATGGTGGAGAAGAGGGGTTTATATAGGTGTAAAACAGATGTTTTTGGTGCCAAAACAAAGTCACAAAGCTAATTTTCCCAGGCAAAATCATGCAAAATGAGCAAGGGAGGGATTCTTGGACAGAATCTGTAACTGACGCCCAAATGCGCGCGCCTCCTGCCTTGATGGCGGGATACGCGCGCTTCTGACCCCTAAGGGCGGAGGCGCGCGACTTTAAAATTGATTTTTTGATAGAATGGACTAGAAAGTCAACACTGTTATTCAGTTTAGTCCCTGGACTTAACATAGTCAGTCAGAAACTTAACGAAAGTAACAGAAACTAACGAAAAACACATTAAATAGGAAGAACACAAAATCAAATGTGCAATCGGGGTGAGCAGTCCAAGGCGGGGTGTCTACAGAGACCCTCGGCGGCGTGGATTGCGAAGCAAAACGCGCCGACAAAAGAAAGACATCCGCCGAGGACATCATCAAGAAAAAGCAAAGACTCGATGAAAGCAGGAAGTTGAAATTGTGAGAGATAGAGGTGCGCTCCCTGTGTGAGTGACTTTTGTTAATAGAAGAGGTGTGGTGGCATGATCCGTTTATGAATCCGCCTGCTGAATCCGTTTGTGAATCCCTTTGCCAAATCCGTTTGTTGAATCCGTTTGTGAATCCGTTTGCCGAATCCGTTTGTAAATCCGTTTGTTGAATCTGTTTGTGAATCCATTTGCCGAATCCGTTTGTTGAATCTGTTTGTGAATCCATTTGCCGAATCCGTTTGTGAATCCATTTGTTGAATCCGTTTGTGAATCCATTTGCCGAATCCGTTTGTGAATCCGTTTGTTGAATCCGTTTGTGAATCCATTTGTCGAATCCGTTTGTGAATCCGTTTGTCCATTTGTGAATCCATTTGCCGAATCCGTTTACGAATTCGTTTGTTGAATCCGTTTGTGAATCCATTTGCCGTATCCGTTTGTGAATCCATTTGCCGAATCCGTTTGTGAATCCGTTCATTTTGCTGAATCCGTTTGTGAATCCATTTGCCGAATCTATTTGTGAATCCGTTCATTTTGCTGAATCCGTTTTTGAATCCATTTGCTGTTGACTTCATGCCTTTTGTGGGGTGCAGGCACAGTTGACCGCGGACCAAAAAATTTGTTTTCCCTTTTGAGAGGAAAATGTCGAGATTGACCTTGACTGAAAAAGAGAGACATACCCTACTTTAGGTTTAGCGGGAGTTTCTATCTTATCTCAATTTAGACATGCCTTAGGGGCGGACCAAATTAACGTGTGCCCAAAATGTGTCTTGGAGGATGGAGGGAGTGTCTGAACTCTGTTCCTGTGTGATTTCCTTCTTTGACAAGGGCCGGTTGAGGCATTTATGAAACGTAACGCGGGCGCCCCTGCTTGTGATTGTGGGACGCGCGCGCTTCCCATATGGACGGCGGGAGGCGCGCGCTTCTGGGGAGCGAATTCTGTGGCTTGACATTTGCTGGCCAAAAGATCCCCAATAGCTATAATATCATCCTCTGTTCGAGACCATTCTTCCAACAGCTCTTTTCTGCCATTCTTGAATACTCTTTTCTTGCTTGATTTTGCTTGTAATCCACATTTTCCATGGCTTCCAATTCTTTCATCCTTGATGCCAAGGTTGTTGGTGACTATGAGAAGGACTTATCGACCTTCGTGTATTCTTTCAAGACTCATCCCAACAAGCCCTTTGTCAAAGATTTTGGATTCCGAATTCTCTTCATGCTATGGACGTTGAAGCTGGATTGGGATTTGTTGAAGGCCGCTGCAGCCTTTTGGGATTGTGACAGTCACACTTTTAAATTTTTAGCAAATGAAATGGTGCCGACTGTTGATGACTTTTGTGCCATTCTAGGCATGCCATTGGCAGGTCAGATTGCCGTCCCCAAATACCATCAAGGTGCGATTGACTCCTGGTCCGATTTGTTGAACCTTCTTGTTGGGGATGTGAGGAAGATGTTGCATGGTACCGTGGTTGACATAACCGAGTTGTCGATGTTCTTCAGTCTGCATTCGGAGGATACAGTGATTCAGTCCTTTAAGAGGAATGCCTTGGCAGCATGTCTTTTCAGCGAAGTTTTGTTTGTTACGCCTTTTGGTACTGTGGATGCGCAATTGGTTGAGATTGTCTTGCAGGCAAAAGAGCAGCAGTTCAACATAATCCCTCTTATAGTGAGGGAAACCCTGCACGGTCTGGATGAGTTGCATCGGACGGGTGAGATGCGTCGGGGAAGCCCCTTGCTTTTGACCATATGGCTTCAGGAGCATTTCAGGATTTATTCTCTAGAGGGTGATCTGTCTCCTTTCGCTGTTCATCGGAGGAAAACTACTGATCCGAGACTTAGCCGAGAAAGGTTGGAAGAAATTCTTTGCTTCTCGGGCATTGGCCGATATTGAGTGATGCCCTCCCTCTTGGGGACTTCGACCTTTTGTGGAATGGATCTTGGGTTTTAGGCATGTGGTCCTTCCCGGTCTTAGGGATTCTTCATTCTATCAGCCGGAGCGAGTTCTGAGGAAGTACGGTCGCCAGCAGATTGTTCCTTTCCCGAGGAGTGGAGTACTTCGTCCAGTCTCATACATGGGTCCAGACTTTTCGAGGGAGCTTCAGATAGCTTGGGGAGGTGACCGTCATCTGTGGGCTTCCGTCCCTACTCATCGGGGTAGTATTTTTTCCTTCCCGAGAGTTACTTGGATTATCTGTTCGGCACCCTTTACCGTGGTATCACTTGGGTTGACATGCTTCGGGCTGAGTTGCTAGGGAAAGACTTTGAGCCTAGCAGTGCTATGAGGTACAAGGAAGCTGTTGCTGATTCGAACAATATTCTGGCTGACCCTTTCGGCAACCATTTGGATAACTTTTATGCTCGGAGGCGCCTTGCTGCGTAGAAGGTCGTGGTCCATCTCAGTGTTCCTAGGCCGCCAAATAGGAATTGGATTGAGATCCGTTCGGGTGGCCCTTCGAAAGCTAAGAAGAAATTACATTTTTCCTAGTATCCCAAGATTTCAATTTAATAGACCACTTGTTTAGGATTTTAATGTTTTATTGTCTTTTATTGCTCAACATTATCCGTTGTAATGATCAAAATGATTTTAAGAATTGAATAAAAGTTTCATTTTGTTTATGACATGATTGGGTAAAGATTATTGTTTTAGACCGCACCCGAAGGTTGCCTACGTTCTTCCAGCATGGAAGCTCAGGTCTCCGTAGTTCAAACAAATGAAGACCATTTTTTTTTGTGTGCACCCTGTTCTTTGCCTAGACCGCCCTTTTGGGTTTTCAATCTAGCGAGCTTCTTTTTTGCACTTGCTCTAATTTTTGCCTAGGCCACCCTTGCGGGTTTTCAACCTAGCGAGCGTTTTTTTTTATATGGTCCTCATTTGTTAAGCGTAGAACTTTTTGAGCTTGTTGAGGTTGACTTGTTTCGGTAATTGATCGCCATCCAAGTCTACGTGTCGGACTGCACCGCCGCTTAGTATCTTTTTGACCACATAAGGACCGATCCATCGGGGTCCCCATTTCCCGAGGGGATTCATGGCATTAGGAGGATGTTGTCTTAAGACCAAGTCTCCTACTTTGATGTTTCGGGGCTTCACCCTTTTGTTGAAAGCTCTTGCCATTATCTGTTGATAAGCTCTTGTGCGTTCAAATGGTCTTAGCCTCTTCTTGTTGAGTAGGGATAACTGTTCATACCGACTTTGCATCCAATCAACCTCGTTGACTTGATTTTTGAGCAAGACCCGTAGAGAGGGAACCTCGAGTTGGACTGGGAGTACGGCTTCAGAACCATAAACCAATGTGTACGGGGTCTCTCCCGTTGCTGATCGGATTGATGTGCGGTATCCCCACAATGCTAGTGGTAACTTCTTGGGCCAATCTCTTCCTGTTGAGGCCATTTTCCGTATGATGATCTCAATCGTCTTGTTTGCTGCTTCGACCGCTCCATTAGCTTGGGGGAGGTACGGGGATGACTTGTGCTTGGTAATCTTGTAGTCAACCAAAAGCGTATCCATTTCCTTCTCAAAGTACGAACCATTGTCGGAGATGATCTCATGAAGAATGCTGTATCGGCACATGATGTTGTTCTTCACGAATTCGGCCACTTTCTTGGCGTTGAGAACTCGGTAAGCTTGCGCTTCGACCCACTTTGTGAAATACTCCACAGCCACTAGGATGAATGACTATCTGTTTCTTCCTGTAGGATGGACTTTGCCGATGATATCTATGCCCCCAACAAAAGAACGGCCACGGTGTGGTCATGTTGTATAGTTGTGACGGTGGAGCATGTTGCAAATTAGCATGGAACTGGCACTTGGCGCACCTTTTGACTTTCTCGATGCAGTCTCTTTCCATGGTAGTCTAATAGTAGCCAATACGGAGTATCTTCTTGGCTAACATGATCCCATTCATGTGGGGTCTACACTCGCCTTCGTGGACTTCATGCATTATCTCTTGAGCTTTGGTCTCACTTGCACATAAGAGGTTTATCCCTTCATGATGTCTCTTGTAGACTCGGTTTCCAATCAACACATATCTCGCGGCTAGCTTTTGTAATGCCACTCGAGATTTCCCATTGCTGTTCTCAGGGAAAGTGCCGTTATTGAGGAAGTTCATGATGTCCGTGTACCATGGGGGCTTGTTTGGACTTCATTGATCTAAAAACTCATGCAATATGCCGGACTAGTCCTTCTTGAAATTTTGAAGGGTTTCACCATTTTTCCTTTAGGCATCTCAACCAGTGAGGCTATGGAAGCTAGTGCATCAGCAAAGCGGTTCTTGTCTCTTGGCAAATAATTGAACGTGATGTCTTGAAACTGTTCAACCAATTCTTCCAGGTGCTGACCATACTGTTGGAGGGTCGGGTCTTAGATTCTCCATTTGCCCGATGTGTGATTGATAAGGAGCAGGGAGTCACCGAATACTTCTAGATCTGTGACATTTCTTTCTAGGGCCGCTTCTAGCCCCGCTATACATGCCTCATACTCAGCAATGTTGTTGGTGGCTTCGAATTCAAGACGGATTGCAATTGGAGTGTAGATATCCTTTAGATCGACAAGCAACATTCCTATCCCATAACCTTGCTTATTGGCTGCACCATCGAAAAAAAGTTGCTACTTACTTTCCACAGTTGTAGTGCAAATTAAGTCCTCGTCGGGAAATTGTAAATCTTCCCCCTTCACTTTGTCACACGGAAATTCAGAAAGCTGATCATTAAACACTTTCCCCCTGATGGATTTGAGTGTGACGTAAGTGATATCATAGCCGGCGAGCATGAAGTACCACTTGGCTATCCTTGTTGACATAAAAGGCTTCTCGAAGATGTAGCGGAGCGGGTCCACTTTTGCTACTAGCTTGATCGGGAAGGCTTCCATATAATGTTTGAGCTTTTGAGTGACCCAAACCAGTGCTGTACATGACTTCTCCAAGACGGAGTAGTTCTTTTCGCCTCCTTGAAATCAGCGACTGACAAAATAAATGGCATTCTGCTTTGTGGAGTCTCATTGCTCTTGTGCTAGCATAGCCCCTAAGGCTTCATCATTCACTGTGAGGTAAATCAAGGGAGGCTTCTCTTTATGTGGTGGAACCAGAACTGGAGGGCATGTCAAGAAATGTTTCACTTGGTCAAAAGCTTCTTGGCAAGCGTCGGTCCACTCTAGAGCCACATTCTTCTTGAGTAGCTTGAAGATTGGCTCGCACATGGAAGTGAGTTGGTGCACAAACCGACAAATGTACTGAAGTCTGCCCATGAAACCTTTGATTTCTTTCTGTGTCTTTAGAGGAGGCATGTCAATGATTGCCTTGATTTTTGAGGGATCTGCTTCAATTCCCCTCTCAGTGACCATATAGCCAAGAACTTTACCTCGGATAACCCCGAAAGTTCACTTTGTGGGATTGAGCCTCATCTTGTGTTGTCGAAGCCTTTCGAAGAACTTGCGGAGGTCGATCAAGTGTTGACCGTTGGTCCCCTTTGAATGGATGATCATGTCGTCCACATAGACCTCAATCTCCTTGTGAATCATGTCATGGAATAAGTCTGTCACAACCCTTTGATAAGTAGCCCCAGCGTTCCTCAACCCAAATGGCATGACTGTGTAGCAAAAGGTGCCCCACGGTGTTGTGAAAGCAGTCTTGTGTTGATCTTCTTCGGCCATGAGAATATGATTGTATCCGGCGGAACCATCCACAAATGAGCGGACTTCGTAGGCGGCAGTGGAATCAACTAGCATGTCGATGTTGGGTAGTGGGAAATCATCCTTTGGTGAAGCCTTGTTCAAATCACAGAAATCCACGCAAACACGGACCTTACCGTTAGGCTTTCTAACCGTCACAACATTCGCTAGCCATGTCGGATACTCGATGACTTTGAAGAAGCCCACACTGAGAAGCTTTTCTATTTCTTCTTTGACTTGTAGAGACCATTCTGGCTTGATCTTTCTGAGTTTCTGCTTGACTAGCTTAGCGTCGTCTCCGATCGGAATCCTGTGCTCGGTGACCTTTTTGTCTAAACCCGGCATGTCTTTCTATGACCATGCAAACACATCCAAAAACTCTCTGAGTAGTGCAGTCAATCTATCTTTCTCTCCCCCCTTGAAGAAGCTTCCGATCTTGGTTTCCTTCGGCTCCTCATCGGTACCCATATTAACAACATGCAATTCTTCATCAGCCCCTGGACCATTTTCACCATTACTACGGACCTGTTGAGCCAATTCATTTAAGTATGTTTCATTTTCGTGGTCTATTTCATCATAATTCGAATCGTTATTAACTAGTTCATTAAATTCATTATTAGTTAATTCATCATTTATGATGTTTGCAATCTCAGGGTACTCAGAAAGATCAAATTTTTCATTAGCAAAGAAAGGGAACACACTCTCGGCTATTGCCTCCATATCCTCTTGGGTGAGGGTATCGGAAACACCCTCGGACTCGAAAGTGAATGTTAACAAATCTTCCTTTGTAACCTTGCGTGGAATGCAACCCATGTTCTCGATCAGGAATTCTTCGGATACCACGGGTCCCTTTGTTGAATACCAGTTGTTGATTGGCTTGGAGCTTTGCTTGATCTCACTGATAGGCCCACTTCCCGTGTCGGTGTCGTCGGAGATGGCATTGACTTGGCACTCATCCATGATGGCAAGTTCTTCGAACATGGAGGCTAGATCAGTTAACTCCTCCCCCATGGTAATCTCTGTCTCGGACTCCATGGTTACTTTCTTCCCCCACTATTCTCGGGGTGACATTAGAGTTAGCTCCTCTTCACGCTTTTGTATTTCACAATCAGCGAAGATTTCGAGACCGAGCTTTCTGGTGCCCTTGCTGTTGACCCATAGTTCGGGAAAGATCATGTATGGAACATCTTTTCCCTGGCAGACAAAGTAGCCATTTAATGTCTTGCGATAAGGTCTCAAGTTGGGAATTTCATAGTGACGACCTTCCCTGCGAGCTCGGGTCTTTTCATTCTTGACGGCTTGCTCATATTTCATGTCGTCCTCGGAAGGTTCATACCCCAATCCAAACTTGTTCTTGACAAAAGGGACCTCAACGGGTTGCGCTCTCCCTTGTTGGTACTTTCCTAGGCCTAAACCGGGGAAGTAGTTCATATTCCTCATCATGCGGAGGACATTGTGATTGTCGAGGGTCTATGGTCCGTTTCCCCCTTCTTTGTCGATGGCGTTGATTGAGACGCCAGAGAGGGTGGAGTCTTCTAACCCATGCTGAACTTGGTGGACGGGTTCCCCATTTCTGTGGATAGTGACATTTTCTGCCATGACGGTCACTATTTCTTCTCCATTTTAGAACTTGACATACTGATGGAGAGTTGAAGGAACAGCATTAGAACTGTGTATCCATGGTCGACCCAAGAGCAAATTGAATGAGGAGGGGACATCGAGCACTTGAAACGGGATGTTCATAACCATGCTCCCAAATTCAATGTCCACTTCCACCATACCCATGACTCTGCGGGCAGTGCTGTCGTAGCCTCGGATCACTTGAGTAGAAAGATTTAGATCTGAATTTTTAAGCCCCAGTATGCCCATGATTCGGCTAGGCATTAAGTTGAGTACGGAACCACTGTCAACCAAGACTCTTGAAATAGGTCTCCCTCTTGCCTTTACTTTGAGAATGATGGCCTCATTGTGATTGGACCCAAATGGTGGAAGGTCCATGTCGGCAAAGGTGATGACATTGCCAAAATGTATGTGGCCTATCATAGCAGTAAGGTCTTCGGGAGTTGTGTCGGGAGGGACTGATGTGTCGTCGAGATTGCTGATAACAAGGTCTCGATGCTTCTTTGAAGATGCAATGAGGTCCCAAATTGATATGTTTGCTTGACCCTACTTAAGTTGTACCAATAAAGTATCTACAGGAGTGTCACGAGTCTGCGATCTTGGAGAAGAGGTGCTTGGCGCAGAAATAGTGGGATTGCTTGCTATGACTCGTCCGTATCGAGTTAGCATGTTGACGTTCCCGTTTTGCTTCTTCCTATTCTCTAATACTTCCCTCATTACCTCATCATAAGTCACAACGTAGCAAGAATCATCAATTTCATTCATATCATTGGAGCCCACATTCACAATGGGAATTGAATGAGTGGTCTCCTCAAACTCTCCTAACTCTATTACATGGACATCACCCCCACTAGAAACTATGAATTCCTTCTTGTCTATGAGGTCTTGGATGATGTTACGGATGACAAAGCATTCCTCGGTAAGATGGCCACTGTGTTGATGATAGCCACAATATTTTTGATGGGCATGGTTGGCGTTGATCGTCTTGGGTTGGTACCCATGTAGAGGTGTAATTTTCCCTTTAGCTTTGAGGACTTCAAATGCCTCGGTGTGAGTCATGCCTTGGAGAGGAGTGTAGACACGATCATTTTGAAATTTCTTGCCTTGTGGTGGAGGAACCTTTGTCGCGCCCCGTACCCGTGGTCCTACTTGGCCCCACGCTCGGGACACGATCGGAAGACGTCATAAAACATTTTAGGAAAAATTTTCGAAATGTACTTTCATAAAAGTTTCATATAACGAAACACATTTACTTAAAACTTGACTTCATTTCACACCAACAAACTTTCACAATCCAAAGTACTTAGCCAGAAGGCTTACACACTTTACTTACAAATTTACAACTCACCAACAAGTTCCCAAAATAGGTTATACAAAGATGAAGTCACGGGTACACTACCCAAAAGGTTATACATTTACATAATGTAGCCTTTACATAACACATATCCCAAAATGTCTTACCCAAAATCACCACCTCGACGTCCTCCCTTGTGCAGTGACCTATCCCCTGGGCACTCCCTTATCTAAAACAGTAAACAAATAAGGGTGAGAATGAATCTCAGTAAGCTACTAAAATGCAACTACGTTACATGCTGAAATGATACTCGGAATTGAACAATGTCAATAAACATCCACATAGCACGTAACATGATAGGCAAAGCCAACTCATCTTTGCACACGTAAGGCAGAATAAAACACTCATAAGTGGATACTGAGCCAAGGTTCTCAAATCAAACATATAACCATCTGAGAGGTATCAACTGAGCAGCACCAAAAGGCTGAAACAGGTTCATGAACCAAATAACAACAACAACAACAACAACAAGAGGGGGAAAATGACACATAGTCATAACCCAAACGGTGACTAAACTCACACAAGGGAGAGCTAGCCCAGACCCAATCTGTGGCCCAAGGAAGGGGGTTAAAATGGGAAACCAATGGTAGAAGCTTTACAATGAACTTGGCTCGTGTGCCATTATAATCCCTACCACTGCCCGACACCACAACAAGTACCAACTGGACTTTCAAACGAGCATAGTAATGAATACTTGCTTAAACAACAAACGGGTGCAATGATTCAAAAGTAGGGAATCAAGCCAAACACATCACAAATATGAACCAATCCAAACCTCACCAAAAGATGTTCAACCAAATCCAATTAACATTTAGTCAAATTTCACAACTCTTATGTTCACAAAGGAAACAATTTCAAATACTAGGGTGTTCCACAACAACCCTCTAGGTACTCTAGGATATCACCTAAGATCTAGACCAAGATTGAACTTTAAATCACTTGAAATGGAACAACTTAACTTTTCAGCACTTATGGGCGGTCGCCCAAACCAGACTGGGCGGTCGCCCAAAACACTCTGTCCGCCCAAAACACTCTGTCCCAGACCAAACCTTTCAGTAGTTGTGGGCGGTCGCCCAAACCCATTCTGGGTGGTCGCCCATGAGCCAGACTCAAAATTCCCAAATTTCTCCTGCAAGCCAAATTCATCCGTCCCAAGCGTAGGAGTATACTTTCAATAACATTACTAAACGTTTGTAACTCAACTTGGCTACACAACTCAACCTTTCAACCCATCAAAACCAACCATACCAAATACTCACTTTGTCCCAAAATTACAAGTATCACAAATATCATTCAAATCACAAAATTAACAAGTACAAGTATCAAGTATAACATATATGACCATTTTAATATTTAAAGGGGAATTAGTAACTTACCTATTTCCGGAAAAAGTATCGCTGAAATAAGTTTTGTTCGGGTAGAAATGACATATTCAACGCCCTGATCATTTTTATATAATTAGTTTTTAAAACGGATAAGTAAATAAAAAGAATTAAATCGAAATAGGTTGAACTTACCTTTTTCTCCTAACCCTAGGAAAGTACGAGAGAATTGTGCTGGGAAGTATGCAAACACAGAGGGAGAGAAGGATGGATAAACATGTTTTAATAAAAATCTTTACCCATTTTTACACTTTAGTCACCCAAGTTTCATTTTTAACACTTTAACCCCTAAACTTATATTTTCACAAAAGACCCTAAAGTTTCAACTTAATCATTTAACTCCTTTAACCTTTATTACTACTAACTAAATAAATAACACAAATAATCAAGTAAGATATGCAAATCATAAAATATGATGCAACACATAAAATGCACACATAAGTCAAATAAAAATCCCCAAAAATATAAAATAAATAAGGACGGGTTTTGGGGTCGTTACAACCTTTTTGTAATTCCCCTTGTTGGTGGTGACGGCATTGACTGAAGCCTCTTTTGTTGAGTTAGAGTCGGCCTTGTATCGGAAGCTAGGAGCAGTTTTCTTGATCTCCTAGAGCAAGTCATCCATTCGGACCCCTGCCTCATACATTTGGGGAAAATCTGAGTAGCAAGCCCCACTTAGGTGAGTGCAGAGATCAATCTTTAGACACTTGAGGAAGATGTCCATTTGCTCCTTGGTATTAGGCCTCTCGACTATTTCAGCAAGCTTGTCATTCCACCTTCTTGTAAAATCAATAAAGGACTCATTGTCCCTTTGGGTGGTGTTCTCGAGCTCTTTCTTTGTCAGGCGGTGAGTGGTGTTGCCTTGGTATTGACTTTTGAAGGCAAGCATGGTGGCGTCCCAATCGAGACGGACTATGAGCAGGAGGGTTGCATACCAATCCTTTGCGGCCCCCTCGAGAGTAAGGGGGAAGCATTGTGCCATCACTTTTAGAGAGACCTTTTTCAGAACCATAGCCCATATGTAAGTCTCGATGTGTGCCATTGGGCAAGAGTTGCCCTTGAACTTACTGATGTCAGGCATCTTGAACTTGTTGGGGAGAGCAGCCATTGTGCTCATGAGAATGGATGACTGATAAAGGCTTGTGTTGGAGCCTTTCCCCAAGTTGATACCGTTGAAACGTTGATCTATGTAAGCCATGATTGAATCAACCATCTTGTGATCCTTGTTCTCGGTGCTTGGATCCTCCACTTTCTTGGTATGGGCACTAACATAAGGGCTTTCAAACAAACCCTTGGTCCATTCGGACTCATCGTTGTCGTCCTTATCTTTACCCTTGGAAAGCTTAGTAAGATTGGTCTTCATTTGATCCATTTTGACTTCATGAGCCTCCCTTTGATTGTCAAGATGGGATTGCCAAAGGTCATCTTTGCTTTGGGCCTCCTTATTGAGAGTGGAGACTTGCTCTTGGAGAATCTGGACCATAGCTGAGAGTTGCTCAAGAGACATGGTGTTGTTGCTGTTGGAGTTGCTGGCCATTGATGTTGTCGGAGCTGTTGGAGTGATCAATTCACAAACTAGCCGGTTTGCTGAATCTCAGTAGATGCGGTAAGTACCAATTGGACCTAAATTGAAGAAGAGGCCCTTGTCAGTCTTGAGTAACAATTTCGGTCCATGAAGAGGCTTAGAACACACAGTGGGCACACGACTCGAACCACATAAGAAAAAGACTTTTTTTTAATAAGTCGGAGAGACGGAATCCCTTTTGGGTTTCTAAGAAAAATAATAGAATCGTCACACTAGTATATAGACCTTCTCGCGGTCCCATATACTCATCGGATTCCACCACGTTTATGATACCTACATGTGTTGGGATTAAACTAAATTAATGTAGTAAAGCATACATGCGGGGACGGATTTTTATTTTCATCCATAATAACCACTTGGGGACGGAGTTTTATTTCGTCCATGATAACCACTTGTTTCTCTTGGAAACGGCATGTATGATTTGAAAAAATTAGTTTAGGGAAATCTTGGCACATGAAAACCGACTTGGTCACGGAGTGTTAGACCCTAACTAGAATTGTGTTGGCTTGTGCTTGGTTAAAGAGAGGCTTAAAGGTCACCCCCGACATGTAGTCATGAACTACACCACGGGCTGAGGTTTACCGCTTCGAGAGAGTCAAGGTCGGGTGGAGCTTGAAACTCTCTAGGACGGGCCTCGACAGGTTTGGGGTTATGAACTTATGCGAATCGATAGTAAGCAATTGATAAGAATTAGTACACGTAGTGTGAGGTCCAACAAGTAACAAAACATTTTTTACTTTTTTTTTAACAAAAGAAAATAAGCACGTAATTTACAACTCTCGAATCACCCGTGTGACCGATAAAAAACACAAAATAAAACAGTCAAATGGTCTGAATCAGTCCTGATGTAGGCAACTGTGCCCACACCCCATTATTCTGCTCTGTTTTGGAAACCTGTTCCTGTTCTGGAAAACCTCCCAGAAGCGCGCGCCTCTGGTATATGTCGCGGGATGCGCGCGCATTGCGCAAAGTCTCTGGGAGGCGGCCGCTTCTGGGTAAACCTGTAAGACACTTGGACTCAGGGGATTGCCCTGGTCCTGAATATATTTTCGAACCCCTCCAAAGATGATTAGTATAGAAAAAGAAGACTAGAAAGAACACGTGAGAGCCGGACAATTCTGGTCTCTGATGTGAGACGCCTGCGCCTTAGGCCAAAAAGGCCAGAGGCGCACGCTTCCCACCATCAGGAACCAGAATGCCCAGAAAACGTAGACTATGAACAAAATGCAAGCTTAACCCTCAAACGTCCCCAACAGAGTCGCCACTGTAGATACCCCGGGGAAACCACAAATTGGCTAGAGCGGTGGAAGGATCCAAGGATGTCTATTTTGGTTTAAAGTGTTTAGAGTCGCCACCTATGTTTTTAAAGGAACATAAGAAAAACCTAATATTTAGCCTATGTTTTGATACAAAAACCAGAGATTCTTGTTATGAGGTTCGGGGGTTAGGTTACGAGATGGGAAGCACGTAAACACCCATCTCGCCCAACTAATGTTAGTCTTGCTTTTTCGTAGTCTACATAAAAAATGTTCTTCCTATTCTTTGATAATGATAAAAGGTGTTGGGTATGCCCACTTATATCTCAGTATTCAATGTATAGGATTGATTACATTTGATTTATCCATCACCTAAGTTTTATTTCATGGACTTTAGACCCATATGTAAGAAGTATTTATACTTCATTTTTTGGGTAGTCCATTTGAATAGACTAGGCTTAGGAATAGGTCAAGATTCAAGGAAAAATCACAATGTTGATTCAAGGCTCGCGCCATGCGCCTATAGCCTGCGCCTATGCGCCTCATAGGTGCGCGCTATGCTACACGCCCCAAATGGCTCATGCGCCCTCTTTAATGTTAATTCAACACTTGGTGATTTATTGAAGACATGAAGACTTGAAGAGATTCAAACTACGCCAAAGATCCAACGGTGGATAAATAACACGTGTGCACCTAGATTTGAGGACACCTGTCCACAACGGTCATATTTGTGTTATGTGTCTAATGGCTATAAAAGGACACGTGCTCCACTCAATGAGCTCCAGCACATCTATCCTTTGACCTTATCCATAAGGGATTTCCAACGGCTAGTTTTTGGGGCTCTACTATAAATACCCCATAACTTCAACCATTTGAAGTTGCTAAGCATTTCAGAATTTCTCTCTCAAGCATTTGTTGAAGATTTGAAGATTGCCCTTTGAATTCCCAGATTCCTCAAGAACATCTTCATACCTTCATACTTAGCCCAGATCCTCAAGCAAAAACACTTCAGTTTTATTGTGCTCTAAATCTCATAGATCTAAAGAGCCTTAAAACTAAGAACACACACGTACCTCTTTAAGTTTGATCACTTAGATATTTCTTTAAGAGATACACCGGTTTTGTCTAGGATTTTTTCTTTCATAGAATATTAGATCTTGAGTTAGTATATAAGCTCAAACATTGTAATTTGTACCACTCACTCATTATATAACATCTCCATTAGAAATCCAAGACTAACCATCTTGGTAGAGGACGTAGATCATTTCCGATCGAACCTCTCCAAATAGCGCGTATTAATTTCTTGTCATTTACTTTCAAGTTATTATCTTATCTCACTATTTGCTTGTTTAATCATTGTAGATTGATTGGATTGAATTGTGTTGTGTTTATTATATCATTTGCCTTAGTTCCATCTTTCACTCACTTTGAGCCAAAATACTTAGAGTGTGTGTGCGCCCCCTTTATCATTTGCGCCTACTTTACTTAAGTAAATTCCACTGTGAATTTCACTCACTCACTTAGGCGCATTTCAGCAGAGCTCCTCCAAAGTTTACAAGGAGCAGTGATTCAAAAAGGAAAGAAGACCTTGTTTGTTTTGATTGCAGGAAACCAGGACATTTTGTATCGAGCTGCCCAATTCCCAAATTTGAGTACATGCAGAAGAAGAGCAGTCATACTCCCAAATTCACTCCCAAATTCACTCGTCACAAGGGAATGGTTGCTCAAGAAGAATCACCAGCAAATGCACAGAACACTTGGATTGAAACAGACTCCGAAGAGAGCGATGAAGATTCTGATGATCGACTCGTGTGCTTGGTGGAAAATGATGATTATGATTATGATTCAGATGATGACTACGCAAAGGATGTACCTAATATGAAAACATTGAATAAACCTGTTAAAAAATCTGCATGTTATCAAGAGGTGAAAAAGAAGAAAGGACCAACCATCAACGAGCTCATTGAACAAGGATGCATTACTCCGGCTCAAAGCGATGGTGGATTGTTATTTTCCAGATGTGATCTGAGTGCAAGAAGCAAACTCAGAAAGAGTGAATATATTAGACCTTAAGTTGCACCTATTCCTATAATCAATCATGATGAGGACATTGTAAAGCAAGAAAAGTTATTCAAAGAGGCTGAAAAGGTAATCAGTCGTTTTAGTGATATGAAGGAAGCTTTAGCACTATCATTTGATGAAATTTCCCAGCTTAAGACCGAGAAATCTCTATTAAAATCTGAACTCACCCTCCTTAAGGAGCAGATAAAGAGTATGACTCCTCTTACTGTTAAAAACACTTATCTAACGGAACAGAACTCACTTCTTAAAGTTCAAAACAATGAATTAGTCATTCAAATTACTGATCTTAAAAAGATTACAAATGAGTGGTCCAATTCTCGTGTCACTATGGAAGGTATCTTTGAGTCCCAAAAAGCTAGTGGTGATAATAGTGGCTTGGGATTCACATCTTCAACTAGTGACAACTTTAAGTGTGATGTTTGTGCTGAAAGAGACAGTGAATTTACAACTCAACAAACTCATGAAATTCCCAAGGAAAAACATTCTAATTCAATGGGTAAAGGACAGGAAAAAGTCAAGACACAAACATTCCATTATGTCTACCAAATGAAACAATTTAGGAAAGCTAAATGGAAGGAAGTAGCTACAGATGAATCATCTTCCAATAAAATCATTCTTGTAACAAGGCGCGCTCCTTCTACGAGCGAACATTATGTGCCTAGGAGCCATGCGCCTCATCACTGTGCGCCTCCTAGCCCTATGCGCTCTCCTAGAAAAAGGAAGGATTTTGTTAAAGCTAGTTCATCTGACCCAAAGAAGAATGCTATCCAAAAGAAAAGTAAAGAGTTTCTGAAAACTCATGTGATTAGTGGCTTACATCATTGTTCAATTTGTGATTGTTCGGGACATAAGGGCGTGGAATGCCTTTTGAGATTCACTCCCAATGCCAAAGGACGAAAAAATCCTAAAGTCAAGCAAGAGTGGGTCGTCAAAAGTTGCTAACTCTAGGACCCGAAAAGGAATAAAGGGGACCTGCTTTAAATGTTTATATTTCAGGTTCTTTGCTTCATGGCTGGATCTTCAAAAGATAAAACGTATGAATAGATTCTCGATAGTGGGTGTTCACGACACATGACTGGAGATGAATCCTTACTTGAAGATGTCCATGAAGAAAGAGGTCCCTCCGTGACATTTGGTGACAACAACAAAGGTCAAGTTGTTGCATATGGAAAGCTCAAGAAAGACAAAGTGTGCATTGAAAGAGTCTCTCTCATCGAAGGACTCAAGCACAATCTATTATCCATATCTCAATTCTGCGACAAAGGATTAGAATGCCATTTTACCTCAACTCAATGTCTTATCAAGAATGGTAAAACTGGAGCTACATTACTCACGGGATATCGTAAAATAAATATTTATATTATTGATTTCCATAGTATGAACTCTAGTACTAATCTTTGTTTTGTAGCTAAAAGTGTTAGCGAAAATAGTTGGATGTGGCACAAGCGCTTAAGTCACTTGAACTTCAAGTATCTATCTAAACTCAGCAGGAATAATCTTGTTAAAGGACTTCCCAAGGTTGCTGATCATCATGACAAGAAGTGTGCCGCGTGTCAACTTGGAAACAACCGAAGCAGTCTTTCTCCAGCAAGTCAAATCCCTCAACTTCTAGATGTTTGCAACTACTGCACATTGATCTTTTTGGACCAGTTACCACTGCAAGTATTAGAGGAAACAAGTATACTCTAGTTGTGGTGGATGATTATTCAAGATATACATGGGTGGAAATGATGATTACAAAAGACAATTGTTATGAAATTCTCACCACCTTATTCACACTACTCAAAACCCAAAAAGAAGATGACAACGTTAGTGTTCGATCCGACAATGGAACAAAATTCAAGAACAACGGTGTTGCTCGATACTACGACGATCATGGGATAGATCACAAATTTTTAACAGCTGGAGTTCCTTAACAAAATGGCATTGTGGAAAGAAAGAATAGGATGTTGATTGAAGCAGGAAAGACGATGATAGCTGAAGCTAAATTGCCTAAGTACTTTTGGGAAGAAGCTATCAATACTGCATGTTTTACTCAAAATCGTTCCCTCATCAACAAACTTCACAACAAGACTCCGTATGAACTTTGGCGTGGTAGAACTCCCAACATTGCATTCTTCAAAATCTTTGGTTGCAAATGTTATATCCTCTACAATGGAAATGAACATAGAAGTAAATTCGATGCCAAAGGCGACGAAGGTATTTTTGTTGGGTATGCCAAACATTCTAAAGCTTTTCGCGTTTTTAATAGATCTACATTAGTGATAGTTGAATCTGTACATGTTACATTTGATGAACATTCTCTTCTTGAGCCACATTTGGCTCCAAATGTTACTGATGATTCTGTTGAGTTAAATAAGACAGGTGCTCCTATTCATGTTGCGCCTACACAAGATCAGAATGCATCAACTCAAGGAAATCTATCTATATCAGTTGCGCCAAACTTCGATGATAGCGCACCGAGTGAACATTCAGCTGCACCGTACTATGCGCCTTTTTTCACTCATGTGCCCCACTCAAATGTTGCACCTGGTGTCACTCATATTTTCAATGTTGAACCAGTTCAACCCCCTAACTTTGATGATTTTGAAGCTGGTGAAGATGTACCAATTGAAGACCTTCAAGTTACTACAACCCAACCTAACTTACCTTCTGAAATTCGTGAAGTTAGAGGTCACCCAATCAATAATATTATTGGTGATCTACATGTTGGTGTTCGTACAAGGAGAGCTACAAACTTTGATGCTTACACTGCATTTATCTCTCAAATTGAACCGAAGAAGGCTGATGAAGCGCTCCAAGATCCTAATTGGGTTGTTGCAATGCAAGAAGAACTCAATCAATTTGAACGTTGTAAGGTTTGGACTCTTGTTCCAAGACCTCATGATCAAGGAGTGATTGGTACGAAATGGGTGTTCAGAAACAAGATAGACGAGAATGGAACCATCACAAGAAACAATGTGACAACCCGTCCCAATTTCATATATATTTTATGTATGATATTATTTTATAACTTAATTTATGTTAGTTTTCTATTTTAAATGATTTAATTTATCAATTAAAATATTTTAAATAATATTATTTGAGTTGCAAAATGACTAATTAGTATGAGTAGAAGTTAAAATGGTAGAGTTAATATTTGCAAATAATGATAAGGAGGTTAAGTGTTAAAGTTGAAACTTTAGGGGTAATTGGTTAAAATTAATGTTCAAGGGTTTAATAGTAACACTTTGATTTTAGTGGGGCTTTTATGAAAAATGGCAATTGATAAAGCTTCCTCAGACTTCTCTTTCCCTCTCTGCGCACACAACATTACTTTCCCATTTCATTTCTCTCTCTCTGTGTTCAGCAATGGAGGTAAGTTTCTTCACAATTTGATTTTTCTAATTTTTATTACTCCTCTATTTTAAAATCTAATTACACCAAAATATTCAGGGCGTTGAGTAGATCGTTTCTAGCTAATTAGAATAATTTTTCATCGGTATCAATTCCGGGGCAAGTAAGTTACTATTCCCCTTTTATTATATAAATGTCATGCATGCTATAGATGGTACTTTTTCTGGTAATTGTGGCTTTGTGAGTAGTATAGAACTACTTGGAATTGTTGAGGTGTGCGACCGTACAGTTTGGTGTGGGCGGCCGCACAATATGCTGGAGGAACTGAACTGTTCCAATTTGATGTAATTAAGGTTCAATCTTTGTCTAGGCTTTGGGTCCTATTCTAGTGTATCTAGATAAGGCGTTGTGGAACACAAGGGTGTTAGAAATTGATCCGATTATGAATGTGGGAAAGGTGTGGGATTCTAGTTAATTGCCTTAAGGATTGGTTTAACATCTTAATGATGTATTTGTTTGGATTCCCTATTTTGGAATCATAAATGTAAAGGAATGGTTTGGTTCTTCATCATTGATGTACTTGTTTGAGAAATGTTTCTAATGCACTTGTTTGTTGGGCTCTTTATGGGTAGTTTACCATCTTTATGATGTACTTAGTATGGTTCCCTATTTTGGAATCATACATTGATTGTGCTTTCGTTTAAAGTCCAGTTGGTCTTACTTGGTTGAGTCAGGCAGTGGTAGGAGATTATAATGGCACCCGAGTCAAGTTCATTATAATGTTCCCAATGGTTCCTTTTTCTTTTACCCCTTCCAGATGGCCTTGGTTGGGTTGAGCTAGCTCCCTTGTGTGAGTATTCTAGATACACGCTTTAGGGTTATGACTTTGTATCATTTTCCCACCGTTATTACTGTTACTGTTTGGTTTCGGAACCCCTGCTTCAGCTCTTTGATGCTGCCCTGTTGATGCTGCTCTTCGATGCGGCCCTGTTGATATTGTTCAGATTGTTATATCCTTTTGGGAGAACCTTGACTCAGTATCCTTTGTTATGTGTTTATTCCAGCTTTGTGTTCTGTATGATGAGCTGGTCGTTATTTCCAACCAGTATGGGACGGTTGGCTATAGGGAGCCTAACATTTGTTGTGTAATATCTGTTATTTAGTTATTCAGTTTATTCTCATGATATTATGCCATATAGTTGCATTAGTAACTTACTGAGATTTAACTCACCCCTTTCCTTTCAAATTTGTTTTCCTTAGTTTACAGGAAAGCTAGAGGTAATAAGCTGTGAGATCTGGTGTCGTTGTGGGACTGTTCTGAAAAGGTTACACTCTTTTGGGATAGTTGCTCTACGGAGCTTTTGTGTATTCTTGTTGTGAGGCCATGGTTGTACAGTGTTATGTATGTACGGTACTATTTTGGGTATATATGTTATTGGTCGTTCTTTCTTCGTACTTGTAAAGTTGTCTCCGAGTTGTAATCTCGTTGAGATGTAATAGTTGGTATTGGTATAATATGGTTCCGGCTTTTGTGTAGCCAATTTTGTGGATATAGTATACATTATACAAGTTTATTGTAATTGAGTGTTGGTTTTATATCAGGGTTCACGCGCCTGGTTTGGTAGTTCACAATTTGGAGATGTATATTATGCTATGTTAATCTTTATGGAAAAATAGAATTTTTTTTGGGGCGTTACAGTTGGTATCAGAGCGGTACCCCGACCGTAAGGCTTGTTATCTCCCTCGGGGATAAGATCTTGGGGTATTCGTATAGGATAATCAAGAGCTATAAGATGAAGTAGAATTCGCAAGAACTATGATATTGAATAGGCCTCGATACTTGAAGGTTACGATTTTGAGCTGGTTAGAAAACTAAGTTTTCTTGAAGTTAATTTGATTCCTTGGTCATGGAAAAATTGGGAGTAGAAGCATAATAAATTAGTGGATGAGGTTAAAATAGAAGTTGGTTGGGTTATGGTTTGTGATATTAACGTCGAGTATTCCTTCTCTTGTGACATATCAGGCATAGGACTAGTGTAAATAGTTTTGGTTCCGTTGGGGTTAGTTGGTTTGAGAATCGAGAGTGTGAGTCTTTGAAGACTTAGGCGTACTTATTTCGTAAAGTGGACAATGTTTCGTGCTATATACGCATGTTTATCCTCGTTCCTGGATTTATTTGGAGGTGTATTCTTGAATATGAGACTACGGGATTGCTACCGGTATATATAAGAAACCCAATAGAATTTTGGGCGATAACACCCTATAAGTTATAATTTGATTTAGTTATGGCACTTATATGGGATACTGATGTGATAAGTGGTATGGCCTAGCTTTTTATCTGTCGCGAATTTCTTGTTTGCAATCGATTGGTGATGAATATTTCTATATTAGTATGTTTGACTTTGTTTAGGAGCATACTAGATGTATATATAAAGTTCATGTTCTGTATTGGGAATCAGAAAATTATTATTACAAAGTTGTGCTGGGAAAATAGCTTATTGAGTTGACAGTAGAACGGCTACACCAAAAATGGTAGATGTGCGTATTAATTTTGAAATCTTGGGTATACTTTATACTGGTATGTGTAACCTTGCTTAGAAGCATAATGGATTATAAGTGGATGCATCTCTTGTGAGAAGTTATATTAATCTTCATGGTAGAAAAGTGTTTCAGAGATTATGGGAAATCTTGAAGATGAGTATTTTCGGATATTTTATTTTGGTCACTGAGTTTGTAAATGTTTCAGATCAGTCCTTGTGTAGTTCGGAAGTTTGATTGAATTGTGATTAGTCATAACTTATTCATTTTAAACAGAATTCAAGTGATTTTTGAGCCTAAATCGATTTTTTAGAGAGCTTTCCGTTTGATTAATTTTGTAATTTTAGATATGCGTTGAATTGCCCCAAAATCTCGGTTATTGTGCTATTGAATTATTTACAGTTTTGGTGAATTAGTAAATTCCTGAAGTTGATCAGTGGTTTAGTCGGTGTTTGATTGATAAGTGGCTATTATTAGTTGAAGGTCAAATATGAGGATATATCGAAGACAATTTCTCATGTTAGGTATGCTCATCATGAATTCGTGGTTATGTCATTTAGATGGATAAATGGTCTAGTAGTATTGATGGATTTGAGGAATGATATTTCCAAAATTTTATAATTTGATTTTGGTGGTGAATTGATAATTTATTATCTATAGTAGTAATTCCAAGTAAAGATAGAGGGGTATATTGATTCAAGATGATAAAGTACTTGTATATGTATCGAGGATTAACTCCCTATGAACAGAATTATCTATGACTCAGGATTGATTGTAACTTTATTGATATTGCCTTAAGAGATTATATTTTATCAATGGGACCAAGTTTGAAATGTTATGTTAATAGACTATCAATATTTGATGGATATATTTTCTTAGAAAAAGTTAAATATGAGATAATGCAAGTGGGTAGAGAAATTCAAGGATCATGACTGTATTATGTTTTATCATATAAGGAAGATGAGTGTAGTAGTGGAATCATATTTTATCGAGTAGTTGATTCAAAGGAATAAGTTTTGAGTAAAATTTTCTCTTATGAAAGTACTAATGAAAATCGTGAAATTGATCTGATTATAGGAGAGACAGACAAGAAGTGGGAAAATAATCACCCACAGTGGTTAGATGGATTTCATGAATCCTCTTAGGCATGTTTTCTCTAGTTAAGAATGGGAGTTTCTGGGTTTGTAAAAGTGAGAAATCAAATAATTAAGTTTAGATTATTTTGATTATTTGATATTGAGAAATTTGTTAAGGAGAAATTTGTATTCTTATCTTCTGTTCTGCTGGTGTTGAATGTTTAATACGAGTATACGGGTGATATATGTGTGCTTCATATGTGTTGGTTAATTGGATACAAATTGATGGAAATTGGGATTGGGATTTAAGTGTGATTTATGGAGACTATGTCTGGAATATTTAATAGGTCCTTGTTTGTGGTTAGTACTTGCTATATAAGATTCGATACATGTGTAAAATCGATATGTCTACGTATTATAATTTTGGTAAGTGAATTCGCGGGCGAATTTCTTTTAAGGGGGAGAGAATGTGACGACCCGTCCCAATTTCATATATATTTTATGTATGATATTATTTTATAACTTAATTTATGTTAGTTTTGTATTTTAAATGATTTAATTGGTCAATTAAAATATTTTAAATAATATTATTTGAGTTGCAAAATGACTAATTAGTATGAGTAGAAGTTAAAATGGTAGAGTTAATATTTGTAAATAATGATAAGGAGGTTAAGTGTTAAAGTTGAAACTTTAGGGGTAATTGGTTAAAATTAATGTTTAAGGGTTTGATAGTAACACTTTGATTTTAGACGAGCTTTTATGAAAAATGGCAATTGATAAAGCTTCCTCAGACTTCTCTTTCCCTCTCTGCGCACACAACCATTTCATTTCTCTCACTCTCTGTGTTCAGCAATGGAGGTAAGTTTCTTCAAAATTTGATTTTTCTAATTTTTATTACTCCTCTATTTTAAAATCTAATTACACAAAAATGTTCAGGGCGTTGAGTAGATCGTTTCTAGCTAATTAGAATAATTTTTCATCGGTATCAATTCCGGGGCAAGTAAGTTACTATTCCCCTTTTATTATATAAATGTCATGCATGCTATAGATGGTACTTTTTCTGGTACTTGTGGCTTTGTGAGTAGTATAGAACTACTTGGAATTGTTGTGGTTATTTGACTTAAATAAATATTCGGGGAAGTTGTAATAGTACTTTTGAGACGTTGAATTAGAGTTAGAATGATTTAATAAATATTCGGGGAAGTTGTAATAGTACTTTTGAGACGGTGAATTAGAGTTAGAATGATTTAATAAATATTCGGGGGAAGTTGTAATAGTACTTTTGAGACGGTGAATTAGAGTTAGAATGAAAAGAGTTACTTGCTATTTTGGCTATTTTGTGGGTGTTCTTATTGTTGAAAGCATTTTGTTGGTTTATATACATAAGATGGGAAGTTATGTGAGTATTTCTGGGACGGTGAATTAATATTAGAGGAAAAGAATGAATTCGTCAGTTCAGGGGTTTGGGCGGCCGCCCAAATGGGGCCGGCGATCGCTCATCCTATCTGGAAGGTTTTAGGGCCTAAGAGAGTTGAGGTGTGCTGGAGGAACTGAACTGTTCCAATTTGATTGATTTAAGGTTCAATCTTTGTCTAGGCTTTGGGTCCTATTCTAGTGTATCTAGATAAGGCGTTGTGGAATACAAGGGTGTTGGAAATTGGTCCGATTATAAATGTGGGAAAGGTGTGGGATTCTAGTTAAGTGCCTTAAGGATTGGTTTAACATCTTAATGATGTATTTGTTTGGATTCCCTATTTTGGAATCATAAATGGAAAGGAATGGTTTGGTTCTTAGTCATTGTGCTATTTATGAGAAATTCTAGTTATCATCTTTATGATGCTTTTGTGGGATTTCCTACTTTGAAATCTTTTGTTTGAGATATATTTCTAATGCACTTGTTTTTTAGGCTCTTTATGGGTAGTTTACCATCTTTATGATGTACTTAGTATGGTTCCCTATTTTGGAATCATACACTGATTGTGCTTTCGTTTAAAGTCCAGCTGGTCTTACTTGGTTGAGTTAGGCAGGGGTAGGAGATTATAATGGCACCCGAGTCAAATTCATTATAGTGTTCCCACTGGTTCCTTTTTCTTTTACCCCTTCCAGATGGCCTTGGTTGGGTTGAGCTAGCTCCCTTGTGTGAGTATTCTAGCTACACGTTTTAGGGTTATGACTTTGTATCATTTTCCCACCGTTATTACTGTTACTGTTTGGTTTCGGAACCCCTGCTTCAGCTCTTTAATGCTGCCCTGTTGATGCTGCTCTTCGATGCGGCCCTGTTGATATTGTTCAGATTGTTATATCCTTTTGGGAGAACCTTGACTCAGTATCCTTTATTATGTGTTTATTTCAGCTTTGTGTGCTGTATGATGAGCTAGTCGTTATTTCCAACCGGTATGGGACGGTTGGCGATAGGGAGCCTCTCATTTGTTGTGTAATATCTGTTATTTAGTTATTCAGTTTATTCTCATGATATTATGCCATATAGTTGCATTAGTAACTTACTGAGATTTATCTCACCCCGTTCCTTTCAAATTTGTTTTCCTTAGTTTACAGGAAAGCTAGAGGTAATAGGTTGTGAGAGCTGGGGTCGTTGTGGGACTGTTCTGAGCAGGTTATACTCTTTTGGGATAGTTGCTCAACGAAGCTTTTGTGGATTCTTGTTGTGAGGCCGTGGTTGTACAGTGTTATGTAAGTACGGTACTATTTTGGGTATATATGTTATTGGTCGTTCTTTCTTCCGTACTTGTAAAGTTGTCTCCGAGTTGTAATCTCGTTGAGGTGTATTAGTTGGTATTGGTATAATATGGTTCCGGCTTTTGTGTAGCCAATGTTGTGGATATAGTATACATTATACAAGTTTATTGTAATTGAGTGTTGGTTTTATATCAGGGTTCACGCGCCTGGTTTGGTAGTTAGGAATTTGGAGATGTATATTATGCTATGTTAATCTTTATGGAAAAATAGAATTTTTTTTGGGGCGTTACAGTTGGTATCAGAGCGGTACCCCGACCGTAAGGCTTATTATCCCCCTCGGGGATAAGATCTTGGGGTATTCGTAATGGATAATCAAGAGCTATAAGATGAAGTAGAATTCGCAAGAACTATGATATTGAATAGGCCTCGATACTTGAAGGTTACGATTTTGAGCTGGTTAGAAAACTAAGTTTTCTTGAAGTTAATTTGATTCCTTGGTCAAGGAAAAATTGGGAGTAGAAGCATAATAAATTAGTGGATGAGGTTAAAATAGAAGTTGGTTGGGTTATGGTTTGTGATATTAACGTCGAGTATTCCTTCTCTTGTGACATATCAGGCATAGGACTGGTGTAAATAGTTTTGGTTCCATTGGGGTTAGTTGGTTTGAGAATCGAGAGTGTGAGTCTTTGAAGACTTAGGCGTACTTATTTCGTAAAGTGGACAATGCTTCGTGCTATATACGCATGTTTATCCTCATTCCTGGATTTATTTGGAGGTGTATTCTTGAATATGAGACTACGGGATTGCTACCGGTATATATAAGAAACCCAATAGAATTTTGGGCGATAACACCCTATAAGTTATAATTTGATTTAGTTATGGCACTTATATGGGATACTGATGTGATAAGTGGTATGGCCTAGCTTTTTATGTGTCGCGAATTTCTTGTTTGCAATCGATTGGTGATGAATATTTCTATATTAGTATGTTTGACTTTGTTTAGGAGCATACTAGATGTATATATAAAGTTCATGTTCTGTATTGGGAATCAGAAAATTATTATTACAAAGTTGTGCTGGGAAAATAGCTTATTGAGTTGACAGTAGAACGGCTACACCAAAAATGGTAGATGTGCGTATTAATTTTGAAATCTTGGGTATACTTTATACTGGTATGTGTAACCTTGCTTAGAAGCATAATGGATTATAAGTGGATGCATCTCTTGTGAGAAGTTATATTAATCTTCATGGTAGAAAAGTGTTTCAGAGATTATGGGAAATCTTGAAGATGAGTATTTTCGGATATTTTATTTTGGTCACTGAGTTTGTAAATGTTTCAGATCAGTCCTTGTGTAGTTCGGAAGTTTGATTGAATTGTGATTAGTCATAACTTATTCATTTTAAACAGAATTCAAGTGATTTTTGAGCCTAAATCGATTTTTTAGAGAGCTTTCCGTTTGATTAATTTTGTAATTTTAGATATGCGTTGAATTGCCCCAAAATCTCGGTTATTGTGCTATTGAATTATTTACAGTTTTGGTGAATTAGTAAATTCCTGAAGTTGATCAGTGGTTTAGTCGGTGTTTGATTGATAAGTGGCTATTATTAGTTGAAGGTCAAATATGAGGATATATCGAAGACAATTTCTCATGTTAGGTATGCTCATCATGAATTCGTGGTTATGTCATTTAGATGGATAAATGGTCTAGTAGTATTGATGGATTTGAGGAATGATATTTCCAAAATTTTATAATTTGATTTTGGTGGTGAATTGATAATTTATTATCTATAGTAGTAATTCCAAGTAAAGATAGAGGGGTATATTGATTCAAGATGATAAAGTACTTGTATATGTATCGAGGATTAACTCCCTATGAACAGAATTATCTATGACTCAGGATTGATTGTAACTTTATTGATATTGCCTTAAGAGATTATATTTTATCAATGGGACCAAGTTTGAAATGTTATGTTAATAGACTATCAATATTTGATGGATATATTTTCTTAGAAAAAGTTAAATATGAGATAATGCAAGTGGGTAGAGAAATTCAAGGATCATGACTGTATTATGTTTTATCATATAAGGAAGATGAGTGTAGTAGTGGAATCATATTTTATCGAGTAGTTGATTCAAAGGAATAAGTTTTGAGTAAAATTTTCTCTTATGAAAGTACTAATGAAAATCGTGAAATTGATCTGATTATAGGAGAGACAGACAAGAAGTGGGAAAATAATCACCCACAGTGGTTAGATGGATTTCATGAATCCTCTTAGGCATGTTTTCTCTAGTTAAGAATGGGAGTTTCTGGGTTTGTAAAAGTGAGAAATCAAATAATTAAGTTTAGATTATTTTGATTATTTGATATTGAGAAATTTGTTAAGGAGAAATTTGTATTCTTATCTTCTGTTCTGCTGGTGTTGAATGTTTAATACGAGTATACGGGTGATATATGTGTGCTTCATATGTGTTGGTTAATTGGATACAAATTGATGGAAATTGGGATTGGGATTTAAGTGTGATTTATGGAGACTATGTCTGGAATATTTAATAGGTCCTTGTTTGTGGTTAGTACTTGCTATATAAGATTCGATACATATGTAAAATCGATATGTCTACGTATTATAATTTTGGTAAGTGAATTCGCGGGCGAATTTCTTTTAAGGGGGAGAGAATGTGACGACCCGTCCCAATTTCATATATATTTTATGTATGATATTATTTTATAACTTAATTTATGTTAGTTTTGTATTTTAAATGATTTAATTGGTCAATTAAAATATTTTAAATAATATTATTTGAGTTGCAAAATGACTAATTAGTATGAGTAGAAGTTAAAATGGTAGAGTTAATATTTGTAAATAATGATAAGGAGGTTAAGTGTTAAAGTTGAAACTTTAGGGGTAATTGGTTAAAATTAATGTTTAAGGGTTTGATAGTAACACTTTGATTTTAGACGAGCTTTTATGAAAAATGGCAATTGATAAAGCTTCCTCAGACTTCTCTTTCCCTCTCTGCGCACACAACCATTTCATTTCTCTCACTCTCTGTGTTCAGCAATGGAGGTAAGTTTCTTCAAAATTTGATTTTTCTAATTTTTATTACTCCTCTATTTTAAAATCTAATTACACAAAAATGTTCAGGGCGTTGAGTAGATCGTTTCTAGCTAATTAGAATAATTTTTCATCGGTATCAATTCCGGGGCAAGTAAGTTACTATTCCCCTTTTATTATATAAATGTCATGCATGCTATAGATGGTACTTTTTCTGGTAATTGTGGCTTTGTGAGTAGTATAGAACTACTTGGAATTGTTGTGGTTATTTGACTTAAATAAATATTCGGGGAAGTTGTAATAGTACTTTTGAGACGGTGAATTAGAGTTAGAATGATTTAATAAATATTCGGGGAAGTTGTAATAGTACTTTTGAGACGGTGAATTAGAGTTAGAATGATTTAATAAATATTCGGGGGAAGTTGTAATAGTACTTTTGAGACGGTGAATTAGAGTTAGAATGAAAAGAGTTACTTGCTATTTTGGCTATTTTGTGGGTGTTCTTATTGTTGAAAGCATTTTGTTGGTTTATATACATAAGATGGGAAGTTATGTGAGTATTTCTGGGACGGTGAATTAATATTAGAGGAAAAGAATGAATTCGTCAGTTCAGGGGTTTGGGCGGCCGCCCAAATGGGGTCGGCGATCGCTCATCCTATCTGGAAGGTTTTAGGGCCTAAGAGAGTTGAGGTGTGCGACCGCATAGTTTGGTGTGGGCGGTCGCACAGTGTGCTGGAGGAACTGAACTGTTCCAATTTGATTGATTTAAGGTTCAATCTTTGTCTAGGCTTTGGGTCCTATTCTAGTGTATCTAGATAAGGCGTTGTGGAATACAAGGGTGTTGGAAATTGGTCCGATTATAAATGTGGGAAAGGTGTGGGATTCTAGTTAAGTGCCTTAAGGATTGGTTTAACATCTTAATGATGTATTTGTTTGGATTCCCTATTTTGTAATCATAAATGTAAAGGAATGGTTTGGTTCTTAGTCATTGTGCTATTTATGAGAAATTCTAGTTATCATCTTTATGATGCTTTTGTGGGATTTCCTATTTTGAAATCTTTTGTTTGAGAAATATTTCTAATGCACTTGTTTTTTAGGCTCTTTATGGGTAGTTTACCATCTTTATGATGTACTTAGTATGGTTCCCTATTTTGGAATCATACACTGATTGTGCTTTCGTTTAAAGTCCAGCTGGTCTTACTTGGTTGAGTTAGGCAGGGGTAGGAGATTATAATGGCACCCAAGTCAAATTCATTATAGTGTTCCCACTGGTTCCTTTTTCTTTTACCCCTTCCAGATGGCCTTGGTTGGGTTGAGCTAGCTCCCTTGTGTGAGTATTCTAGCTACACGTTTTAGGGTTATGACTTTGTATCATTTTCCCACCGTTATTACTGTTATTGTTTGGTTTCGGAACCCCTGCTTCAGCTCTTTAATGCTGCCCTGTTGATGCTGCTTTTCGATGCGGCCCTGTTGATATTGTTCAGATTGTTATATCCTTTTGGGAGAACCTTGACTCAGTATCCTTTATTATGTGTTTATTTCAGCTTTGTGTGCTGTATGATGAGCTAGTCGTTATTTCCAACCGGTATGGGACGGTTGGCGATAGGGAGCCTCTCATTTGTTGTGTAATATTTGTTATTTAGTTATTCAGTTTATTCTCATGATATTATGCCATATAGTTGCATTAGTAACTTACTGAAATTTATCTCACCCCGTTCCTTTCAAATTTGTTTTCCTTAGTTTACAGGAAAGCTAGAGGTAATAAGTTGTGAGAGCTGGTGTCGTTGTGGGACTGTTCTGAGCAGGTTATACTCTTTTGGGATAGTTGCTCTACGAAGCTTTTGTGGATTCTTGTTGTGAGGCCGTGGTTGTACAGTGTTATGTAAGTACGGTACTATTTTTGGTATATATGTTATTGGTCGTTCTTTCTTCCGTACTTGTAAAGTTGTCTCCGAGTTGTAATCTCGTTGAGGTGTATTAGTTGGTATTGGTATAATATGGTTCCGGCTTTTGTGTTGCCAATGTTGTGGATATAGTATACATTATACAAGTTTATTGTAATTGAGTGTTGGTTTTATATCAGGGTTCACGCGCCTGGTTTGGTAGTTAGGAATTTGGAGATGTATATTATGCTATGTTAATCTTTATGGAAAAATAGAATTTTTTTTGGGGCGTTACAGTTGGTATCAGAGCGGTACCCCGACCGTAAGGCTTATTATCTCCATCGGGGATAAGATCTTGGGGTATTCGTATAGGATAATCAAGAGCTATAAGATGAAGTAGAATTCGCATGAACTATGATATTGAATAGGCCTCGATACTTGAAGGTTACGATTTTGAGCTGGTTAGAAAACTAAGTTTTCTTGAAGTTAATTTGATTCCTTGGTCATGGAAAAATTGGGAGTAGCAGCATAATAAATTAGTGGATGAGGTTAAAATAGAAGTTGGTTGGGTTATGGTTTGTGATATTAACGTCGAGTATTCCTTCTCTTGTGACATATCAGGCATAGGACTGGTGTAAATAGTTTTGGTTCCATTGGGGTTAGTTGGTTTGAGAATCGAGAGTGTGAGTCTTTGAAGACTTAGGCGTACTTATTTCGTAAAGTGGACAATGTTCCGTGCTATATACGCATGTTTATCCTCATTCCTGGATTTATTTGGAGGTGTATTCTTGAATATGAGACTACGGGATTGCTACCGGTATATATAAGAAACCCAATAGAATTTTGGGCGATAACACCCTATAAGTTATAATTTGATTTAGTTATGGCACTTATATGGGATACTGATGTGATAAGTGGTATGGCCTAGCTTTTTATGTGTCGCGAATTTCTTGTTTGCAATCGATTGGTGATGAATATTTCTATATTAGTATGTTTGACTTTGTTTAGGAGCATACTAGATGTATATATAAAGTTCATGTTCTGTATTGGGAATCAGAAAATTATTATTACAAAGTTGTGCTGGGAAAATAGCTTATTGAGTTGACAGTAGAACGGCTACACCAAAAATGGTAGATGTGCGTATTAATTTTGAAATCTTGGGTATACTTTATACTGGTATGTGTAACCTTGCTTAGAAGCATAATGGATTATAAGTGGATGCATCTCTTGTGAGAAGTTATATTAATCTTCATGGTAGAAAAGTGTTTCAGAGATTATGGGAAATCTTGAAGATGAGTATTTTCGGATATTTTATTTTGGTCACTGAGTTTGTAAATGTTTCAGATCAGTCCTTGTGTAGTTCGGAAGTTTGATTGAATTGTGATTAGTCATAACTTATTCATTTTAAACAGAATTCAAGTGATTTTTGAGCCTAAATCGATTTTTTAGAGAGCTTTCCGTTTGATTAATTTTGTAATTTTAGATATGCGTTGAATTGCCCCAAAATCTCGGTTATTGTGCTATTGAATTATTTACAGTTTTGGTGAATTAGTAAATTCCTGAAGTTGATCAGTGGTTTAGTCGGTGTTTGATTGATAAGTGGCTATTATTAGTTGAAGGTCAAATATGAGGATATATCGAAGACAATTTCTCATGTTAGGTATGCTCATCATGAATTCGTAGTTATGTCATTTAGATGGATAAATGGTCTAGTAGTATTGACGGATTTGAGGAATGATATTTGCAAAATTTTATAATTTGATTTTGGTGGTGATTGATAATTTATTATCTATAGTAGTAATTCCAAGTAAAGATAGAGGGGTATATTGATTCAAGATGATAAAGTACTTGTATATGTATCGAGGATTAACTCCCTATGAACAGAATTATCTATGACTCAGGATTGATTGTAACTTTATTGATATTGCCTTAAGAGATTATATTTTATCAATGGGACCAAGTTTGAAATGTTATGTTAATAGACTATCAATATTTGATGGATATATTTTCTTAGGAAAAGTTAAATATGAGATAATGCAAGTGGGTAGAGAAATTCAAGGATCATGACTGTATTATGTTTTATCATATAAGGAAGATGAGTGTAGTAGTGGAATCATATTTGATCTAGTAGTTGATTCAAATGAACAAGTTTTGAGTAAAATTTTCTCTTGTGAAAGTACTAAGGAAAATCGTGAAATTGATCTGATTATAGAGACAGACAAGAAGTGGGAAAATAATCACCCACAGTGGTTAGATGGATTTCATGAATCCTCTTGGGCATGTTTTCTCTAGTTAAGAATGGGAGTTTCTGGGTTTGTAAAAGTGAGAAATCAAATAATTAAGTTTAGATTATTTTGATTATTTGATATTGAGAAATTTGTTAAGGAGAAATTTGTATTCTTATCTTCTGTTCTGCTGGTGTTGAATGTTTAATACGAGTATACGGGTGATATATGTGTGCTTCATATGTGTTGGTTAATTGGATACAAATTGATGGAAATTGGGATTGGGATTTAAGTGTGATTTATGGAGACTATGTCTGGAATATTTAATAGGTCCTTGTTTGTGGTTAGTACTTGCTATATAAGAATCGATACATATGTAAAATCGATATGTCTACGTATTATAATTTTGGTAAGTGAATTCGCGGGCGAATTTCTTTTAAGGGGGAGAGAATGTGACGACCCGTCCCAATTTCATATATATTTTATGTATGATATTATTTTATAACTTAATTTATGTTAGTTTTGTATTTTAAATGATTTAATTGGTCAATTAAAATATTTTAAATAATATTATTTGAGTTGCAAAATGACTAATTAGTATGAGTAGAAGTTAAAATGGTAGAGTTAATATTTGCAAATAATGATAAGGAGGTTAAGTGTTAAATTTGAAACTTTAGGGGTAATTAGTTAAAATTAATGTTTAAGGGTTTAATAGTAACACTTTGATTTTAGAGGGGCTTTTATGAAAAATGGCAATTGATAAAGCTTCCTCAGACTTCTCTTTCCCTCTCTGCGCACACAACCATTTCATTTCTCTCACTCTCTGTGTTCAGCAATGGAGGTAAGTTTCTTCAAAATTTGATTTTTCTAATTTTTATTACTCCTCTATTTTAAAATCTAATTACACAAAAATGTTCAGGGCGTTGAGTAGATCGTTTCTAGCTAATTAGAATAATTTTTCATCGGTATCAATTCCGGGGCAAGTAAGTTACTATTCCCCTTTTATTATATAAATGTCATGCATGCTATAGATGGTACTTTTTCTGGTAATTGTGGCTTTGTGAGTAGTATAGAACTACTTGGAATTGTTGTGGTTATTTGACTTAAATAAATATTCGGGGAAGTTGTAATAGTACTTTTGAGACGGTGAATTAGAGTTAGAATGATTTAATAAATATTCGGGGAAGTTGTAATAGTACTTTTGAGACGGTGAATTAGAGTTAGAATGATTTAATAAATATTCGGGGGAAGTTGTAATAGTACTTTTGAGACGGTGAATTAGAGTTAGAATGAAAAGAGTTACTTGCTATTTTGGCTATTTTGTGGGTGTTCTTATTGTTGAAAGCATTTTGTTGGTTTATATACATAAGATGGGAAGTTATGTGAGTATTTCTGGGACGGTGAATTAATATTAGAGGAAAAGAATGAATTCGTCAGTTCAGGGGTTTGGGCGGCCGCCCAAATGGGGCCGGCGATCGCTCATCCTATCTGGAAGGTTTTAGGGCCTAAGAGAGTTGAGGTGTGCGACCGCACAGTTTGGTGTGGGCGGTCGCACAGTGTGCTGGAGGAACTGAACTGTTCCAATTTGATTGATTTAAGGTTCAATCTTTGTCTAGGCTTTGGGTCCTATTCTAGTGTATCTAGATAAGGCGTTGTGGAATACAAGGGTGTTGGAAATTGGTCCGATTATAAATGTGGGAAAGGTGTGGGATTCTAGTTAAGTGCCTTAAAGATTGGTTTAACATCTTAATGATGTATTTGTTTGGATTCCCTATTTTGGAATCATAAATGTAAAGGAATGGTTTGGTTCTTAGTCATTGTGCTATTTATGAGAAATTCTAGTTATCATCTTTATGATGCTTTTGTGGGATTTCCTACTTTGAAATCTTTTGTTTGAGAAATATTTCTAATGCACTTGTTTTTTAGGCTCTTTATGGGTAGTTTACCATCTTTATGATGTACTTAGTATGGTTCCCTATTTTGGAATCATACACTGATTGTGCTTTCGTTTAAAGTCCAGCTGGTCTTACTTGGTTGAGTTAGGCAGGGGTAGGAGATTATAATGGCACCCAAGTCAAATTCATTATAGTGTTCCCACTGGTTCCTTTTTCTTTTACCCCTTCCAGATGGCCTTGGTTGGGTTGAGCTAGCTCCCTTGTGTGAGTATTCTAGCTACACGTTTTAGGGTTATGACTTTGTATCATTTTCCCACTGTTATTACTGTTACTGTTTGGTTTCGGAACCCCTGCTTCAGCTCTTTAATGCTGCCCTGTTGATGCTGCTCTTCGATGCGGCCCTGTTGATATTGTTCAGATTGTTATATCCTTTTGGGAGAACCTTGACTCAGTATCCTTTATTATGTGTTTATTTCAGCTTTGTGTGCTGTATGATGAGCTAGTCGTTATTTCCAACCGGTATGGGACGGTTGGCGATAGGGAGCCTCTCATTTGTTGTGTAATATCTGTTATTTAGTTATTCAGTTTATTCTCATGATATTATGCCATGTAGTTTCATTAGTAACTTACTGAGATTTATCTCACCCCGTTCCTTTCAAATTTGTTTTCCTTAGTTTACAGGAAAGCTAGAGGTAATAGGCTGTGAGAGTTGGTGTCGTTGTGGGACTGTTCTGAGCAGGTTATACTCTTTTGGGATAATTGCTCTACGGATCTTTTATGTATTCTTGTTGTGAGGCCGTGGTTGTACAGTGTTATGTAAGTACGGTACTATTTTGGGTATATATGATATTGGTCGTTCTTTCTTCCATACTTGTAAAGTTGTCTCCAAGTTGTAATCTCGTTGAGGTGTATTAGTTGGTATTGGTATAATATGGTTCCGGCTTTTGTGTAGCCGATGTTGTGGATATAGTATACATTATACAAGTTTATTGTAAATGATTGTTGGTTTTATATCAAGGTTCACGCGCCTGGTTTGGTAGTTAGCAATTTGGAGATGTATATTATGCTATGTTAATCTTTATGGAAAAATAGAATTTTTTTTCGGGGCGTTACAAACAAAGCAAGATTGGTTGCACAAGGATATAGGGAAGAGGAAGGAATCGACTACGATGAAACTTTTGCCCCCGTAGTAAGAATTGAAGCTATCAGACTCTTTCTAGCTTACGCCGCTCACAAGAACTTCAAGTTATATCAAATGGATGTGAAGCGCGCGTTTCTAAATGGTGAACTCCAAGAAGAAGTCTACGTAGCTCAACCACCTAGGTTTGAAGATTCACAATTTCCAAATCACGTTTACAAACTCCGGAAAGCTTTGTATGGGCTCAAACAAGCGCCAAGAGCATGGTATGATACACTATCCAAGTTTCTCATTAAGAAAGGCTTCACTCGCGGTAAAATCGATACTACTCTTTTCATTACCAAACATAATGGTCATAAATTACTTGTTCAAATTTATGTAGGTGATTTTATTTTTGGTTCTACTAATGAATTGTTGTGCAAGCGTTTTGAGAAACTAATGAAGAGCAGGTTTGAAATGAGCATAAATGGAGAACTTACATTCTTCCTCGGGCTTCAAATCAAGCAAATGAATGAAGGCATTTTTATCAATCAAGCCAAGTATAAAAGGGATCTAATCAAGAAGTTTGGACTTGGAAATGCTAAATCATACGACACTCCAATGGCCACCGGCAACAAACTCGACAGGGATTTAAAAGGTAAAAAGGTACTGGCCTCAAGTATTGATGAAAACATTGATGGAACAAGTTGATAAGTATAACAAGAACAAGGATGAGGGAAAGACTAAGTTCAAAAGTCATTGTCGTATCCTCACCAAACTCTTTATGACAAATCCTACTCTGGCGCAATTCTTAAATGCCAATGCTGATCACAAGTCCGATGATGTACCAATTTTTGGTAAGGCTAACTTGGTCTCAAGAGGAGCAGGAAGCGCATGGCAAAGCGCGCACCTAGGATTCGAGGTGAAGCCTTAGTGGATGAATCCACTGAATCAGATGAGGCTGAGGAAGGCGCAGTTGATGGCACAGATGGTGATAAGGATGGCGCAGAAACTGGCGCACAACCAGGCGCAGTTTCTGGCGCAGAAAAAGATAGAGGAAAAGCGATTGCAAGTGGGGACAGACCACCAAAGCGCCCCAGATCAGACAAGGATGATGGAAAAGAGTTCAAACGTGCTAAGGATGCCAGTAGACTGGAAGCACAGAAGAAAAGAGATGAGGATTATCAGTTAAAGAAGGCCGCTGCTGCAGACAAACTTGAGAGGCAAAGAGGCGCAGGTTCTAGCACAGATCCTCTTTGCGCGCCTGCACCTTTTGCGCCTCGCCCCCCTCATGCGCCTCCTGTCAAGATCTCTTCTAAACAGCAGCAATTCAGGGATAAAATTTCCACTGAACTCTTTGGTGACCCAGAGGAACAAGTTCAGGGGGAGCCAGAGCCTCTGAAAAAGCGCAGAACCGCTCCTGCGCCCCCGGCTCCTACGCCTCCCACTCAGACTGCAGTTCCTACAACTTCATTTGACTCCGTAGTTCGTGAACGGGTTTATGATGCTTTTGGAGAGTCAAGTGCTGATTATACTCCTTCCTCTCTGCGCCCTACTCCAGCGCCTATCACTACTCATGCGCCTCCTCCTCAAACTCCAGATATGAGTATTGTTATTTCACTCCTTCAGCAACTCCAAAATGGCCAAGCTCGTATTGAATCCCAACTGGAACTTCAAGCTTCCATGATTGCAAATCAGGCAGATGAGATTGCTGCCATTAAGGGGGAGATAACGCGCATCGGTGGGGATATCAAGGACAAACATTTCCTTAATCCTCAGGAATGGAATGATGCCATTGATCAGATGAATGATTTATTCAAAGGTACTCTTGCTTCCCTCCATGAACGAATTGACGTTGGCATCAAACTCACTGATGGCCAGGACTTCATTAATGCTATAAGGGAAGTAGAGTCAAGCATTGGATCAGACATCAGGAGATTATTTGAGATGGTGGCTGGAGATAGCCAGAAATTATTGAATGTTGTTGATAAACTCAAGGTAGTTAAGGATGAGCTAGAAATCCTGGGAGTCACCGCCTATGGCGCAGCACCTGCTGAGGCGCCTGTTACTCCTGCGCCTTCTGTGAGCGTAGAATCTGGCGCTCCAGTTAACTTTAGTTCCTTGCTTTCAAAGATTGATGTTTTGAAGGAATTAATAGTTACTCATTTCAGCGTCGCTCACTCCAGCGCAGATAGGAGCACTGAGCGAACATCTGCTGATATTCTATCCGCGCAAGCTGCTGTTGAAGCGAACCTTCAAGTGATTGCAGAAAACTTTTCTCAACAGCAAGCCATTACTCAACGCTCCATTGATGAATATCATACTATCAATGTTGGGCATTTGCGCTATATCAGAGATGGTGTTTCTGAGACTTTTGGAAATGTCAACTGTACCCATCAACTTGCAAAACAAATTCAGCGCTCCGTGACAGAGATTGAAGAAGGATTGAAAGACGATGATGCACCTCCCAACCCTTAGTGATTTATTTCTGTTTGTAAGTTGATAGAATCTTTTGTGAAGTTAGAAACTTTTTGTTAGTGATTTTATAGTGCTTAAATGTTTTAGCACATCTTTTGTTTTTGTTCTATTGAAAACTTGTAATCAACTCTTATATTTCGAGTTTTAATGAGAACAAAGCATCACTGTTTCTCTCAAACCTTGTTCACTTAAACTTCTTGTTTGTAGAACAATGAATGTTTTGTTTAAAACCATATGCATTATATTTGAACTGTTTCATATTTTCATGCATTGAGTTTAAACTTTGTTTAAACAAATTTCAAAACTAAAACTCATATATTTTGAATGTGTTAACCGTTATTTCTATCTTTCCACTTGTAATATGTTATCTTTATTGGAATAGATTAGAAATCTATATCATGGACTAGTGTGTGCATTAACTTGAGACATGATTTACCAATTTCATTTATTTGGAAATGTTATTATCAAGCCTAATGTTTGTCCCTGATATAGTAGGTAATGGCATCAATCAAATAGGGGGAGATTGTTGGGTATGCTCACTTATATCTCAGTATTCAATGTATAGGATTGATTAGATTTGATTGTTCCATCACCTAAGTTTTATTTCATGGACTTTAGACCCATATGTAAGAAGTATTTATACTTCATTTTTTAGGTAGTCCATTTGAATAGACTAGGCTTAGGAATAGGGCAAGATATCAAGATTCAAGGAAAAATCACAATGTTGATTCAAGGCTCGCGCCATGCGCCTATAGCCTGCGCCTATACGCCTCATAGGCGCGCGCTATGCTACGCGCCCCAAATGGCTCATGCGCCCTCTTTGATGTTAATTCAACACTTGGTGATTTATTGAAGACATTAAGACTTGAAGAGATTCAAACTACGCCAAAGATCCAACAGTGGATAAATAACACGTGTGCACCTAGATTTGAGGACACCTGTCCACAACGGTCATATTTGTGTTATGTGTCTAACGGCTATAAAAGGACACGTGCTCCACTCAACGAGCTCCAGCACATCTATCCTTTGACCTTATCCACAAGGGATTTCCAACGGCTAGTTTTTGGGGCTCTACTATAAATACCCCATAACTTCAACCATTTGAAGTTGCTAAGCATTTCAGAATTTCTCTCTCAAGCATTTGTTGAAGATTTGAAGATTGCCCTATGAATTCCCAGATTCCTCAAGAACATCTTCATACCTTCATACTTAGCCCAGATCCTCAAGCAAAAACACTTTAGTTTTATTGTGCTCTAAATCTCATAGATCTAAAGAGCCTTAAAACTAAGAACACACACGCACCTCTTTAAGTTTGATCACTTAGATATTTATTTAAGAGATACACCGGTTTCGTCTAGAATTTGTTCTTTCATAGAATATTAGATCTTGAGTTAGTGTATAAGCTCAAACATTGTAATTTGTAACACTCACTCATTATATAAGATCTCCATTAGAAATCCAAGACTAGCCATCTTGGTAGAGGACGTAGATCATTTCCTGATCGAACCTCTCCAAATAGCGCGTATTAATTTCTTGTCATTTACTTTCAAGTTATTATCTTATCTCACTATTTGCTTGTTTAATCATTGTAGATTGATTGGATTGAATTGTGTTGTGTTTGTTATATCATTTGCCTTAGTTCCATCTTTCACTCACTTTGAGCCAAAATACTTAGAGTATGTGTGCGCCCCCTTTATCATTTGCGCCTACTTTACTTAACTAAATTCCGCTGTGCATTTCACTTACTCACTTAGGCGCATTTCATAACGCTTATTTGATAAAGTGCACATTTGAAATTGAGTTTATCAAGGGTTCGAAAAGAATTTCAAAATAGCTATTCACCCCCCAGCTATTATTCATACCCTTGTTGCCCTTTAAGACCAACAAAAGGGGTTTAAAAGGGGTGTTTTGAATGTGGGGAGATAACTCCTTGACCAACTTCAATGGAATGACGTGATCTTTGGTGTCATGTCCCAAAATGTTTTGGGTGATTGCACGTTTGATAAAATAAAAGAAGAAGAAAAGAGATGAAGTAGAGAGAAGAGAGGAAAATAGTGTTTACCTAAGCTTCAAAATGACTTCAAGCACTTCTTAGGGAATTGCCTTGGAAATGCCTTGAATGTTTGTGCATAGTTTTCTTAATCACAAAAAGTCCTCCTCTTTGGTATAGTTTTCTTGTGTTGAAAAGAGAGTCCTTTGTAATGGTGGAGAAGAGGGGTTTATATAGGTGTAAAACAGATGTTTTTGGTGCCAAAACAAAATCACAAAGATAATTTTCCTCGGCAAAATCATGTAAAATGAACAAGGGGGGTATTCTTGGACAGAATCTGTAACTGACGCCCAGATGCGCGCGCCTCCTGCCTTGATGGCGGGATATGCGCGCTTCTGACCCTTAAGGGCTGAGGCACGCGACTTTAAAATGGATTTTTTGATAGAATGGACTAGAAAGTCAGCACTGTTATTCAGTTTAGTCCCTGGACTTAACATAGTCAGTCAGGAACTTAACGAAAGTAACAAAAACTAACGGAAAACACATAAAATAGGAAGAAACACAAAATCAAATGTGCAATCGGGGTGAGCGGTCCAAGGCAGGGTGTCTACAGCAACCAACCTAGCTTTGTTCCTTGTAATGCTTCCATTCTCATCCATCTTGTTTCTGAATACCCACTTTGTACCAATCACTCCTTGATTATTTGGCCTTGGAACTAAGGTCCAAACTTTACATCTTTCAAATTGGTTGAGTTCTTCTTGCATATCCACAACCCAACTTGAATCTTGGATTGCTTCATCAACTTTCTTAGGTTCAATTTGAGATATGAATATAGTGAGAGCATCATAGTTTGATCTTCTAGTTCGAACACCAGAATGCAAATCACCAACGATATTTTGTATTGGGTGATCTCTGACCTCACGAACTCCTTGAGGTATATCTGGCTGAGTTAATGGTTGTTGAAAGTCTTCTAGTGGTACATCATTTGTGCCATCCCAATCATAAGTAATTTGAGGGATTGGTTCTTCCACATTTATGGGTACTTCAACTTCATCTCCATTTGTATTTGCAGCAGATGTGGTAGCTTCTGGTGCTTCATTTGAGGTAAATGGAGATGCTGTTGAGGTAGATGGATTTCATTGAGTTAACTGATTTTGTGGTCGAGTTGTACCTATCTCATTATTCTCAACAAAATCATCAGCAACATTTGGAGCCAAATGTGGCTCAAGGAGAGAATGTCCATCAAAAGTAATATGGACAGATTCTACTATCTTAAGAGTGGTTTTATTAAATGCACGAAAATCTTTCAAGTGTTTATCATACGCAATAAATATACCTTCATCAACCTTAGGAGCAAATTTACCTCGATGTTCTTTACCGTTGTAGAATATGAAGCATTTGCATCCAAATTTCTTGAAGTATGCAATGTTGGGGGTTCTTCCTCTCCAAAGTTCGTAAGTAGTTTTGTTGTAGGTCTTGCTGATGAGAAATCTATTTTGAGTGAAGCAAGCTGTGTTGATAGCTTCATCCCAAAAGTATTGAGGTAGCTTTGCTTCAGCAATCATCGTTTTTCTAACCTCTATCAACGCTCTGTTCTTTTTTTCCACTACACCATTTTGTTGTTTGTTGTGGAACTCTAGCAGCTGAAAAGTTGTGGTCAATACCATGGTCATCACAGTATTGAACAACACCGTTGTTCTTGAATTTTGTTCCATTGTCGGATCAAACACTAACGATGTCATCTTCTTTTCGTGTTTAGAGCTGTCTAAAGAGCGCGATCAAAATGTCGTAGTAATCATATTTAGAGATCATCATTTCAACCCATGTATATCTTGAATAATCATCTACCACAACTAAATTATATATATTTCCTCCAATGTTTGCGGTAGTGACAGGTCCAAACAAATCCATATGAAATAGTTGCAAACATCTTGAAGTTGAAGGTGTGGTCTTGCTGGAGAAATACGCCTTTGGTTGTTTGCCTAGTTGACATGCTGTAAACTTCTCATCGTGGTGATCAGCTAATTTGGGTAGACCACGAATTAGATTTTCTCTACCAATCTTGGAGAGATATTTGAAGTTCAAGTGACTAAGTCTTTTGTGCCATAGCCAAATATTTTCACTAACATTCTTTGCTATAAAACAGAGATTAGAACAAATAAAAGTGGAATTAAAATCAATAACATAAATATTTTTCTTACGAATCCCTTTGAGCAAAGTGACGCCGGATGTGCCATCTTTGATGAGACAAAGATTTGAAGTGAAGTGGCATTGCAATCCCTTGTCGCAAAATTGAGATATTGAGAGAAGATAGTGTTGAAGTCCAATGACTAGAGAGACTTCTTGGATGATGATTTTTCCTTTTCGAATAACTCCATAGCCTATGGTATTTCCTTTGTTGTTGTCTCCAAAAGTTACTGATGGACCTTTCTCTTCACGGACATCTTCCAATAAGTTGATATCTCCGATCATGTGCCTTGAACAACTACTATCGAGATACCATAGACTTGATTTTTGATGGATGTGTTTATACCCATCCAAATCATATACTTATTTTGTCACGACCCGAAAACTAGGCTCTATTTTATTAGTAATAAATAATTATTATTTATTTAATTGCTTATTTATTTATTTAAATTATTATTTATTTAAATATTTATGTGTGCACTTTATGTGTCATAATAAATTATGTCTAGCATTTTAATTGGTCTTTTGTGCTAGTGTAGTGTTTTGGGGTCTTAATTGTTAGTAGGGAGTATAAGTATTTGTGTATAGTGTAGAGGAGGGGCCTGAGTGTAAGTTTTTTGAAAATAATTCCCCCTACACCCTCTCCTCTCCCTCATTCCCAACTCATCTCTCTCTCACTCCATCTCCCTCTCTCTTCCATTGCCAAAGAATGGGTAAGTTCTCTCTCACTTCTCTCTACATTTCCATCATCTTCCTCTCTTTATTTCTCATTTCTTAAAACATGAATCATGTTTAGATCGTCGATAGGATCGTAGGAAGCCAAGAAATTTCGAGTTCCGTCACCTTTGAGAAAATCCGGGTAAGTTGCTTTTCCCCCATTTTTATGCTAAAGTATTCATATCATGTTTATATTATGCTTGATGTGTTATATTTGAAGTTTAGTTGAGTTTGGAATTTATTTGGAAATTATTTTGAGTTTTGGTCAAAAATGGTGATTTTAGGAATGTTGGGTTTGAATCTTGATCTTGGTTGATAAATGGTATTATTTGAGTCCCCATTCTAGTTATAAGTTGTTTTGGGTTCATCTTTATGCTTGGTGGAAGGTTGATTATGTTTGATTTTGGTTGGAATATGAAATGGTTAAGAAAATTGGTAGAAACCCAGATTTTGGCCGGATTTCGTCCCTCCGGGCAAGGAGGCGCGCGCACCATGTTTTGGGAGGCGCGCGCACCCTTTTCTGCTTCGAAATCGCAGCCTTCTGACCTTAGGAGGCGCGCGCATCACTTTTTCTTGAGGCGCGCGCATCCCTCTTTTTCCAGTTTGTCCGTTTTTCGTTCGATCTTCCGGAGGCCATAACTTTCTCATCCGGACTCCGTTTTAGGCGTGTAAACTATCGTTTCGAAGCTCTCTTCGAGTACTACAAGATGGTATAGTTTGTTCAGTTAAGTTATAAGTTTTATACTTCAGGATTTTATTGGTTGTTTGGGCATCTTATGACGTGTTCGTGGTTGTTCCAATCGAATTGATTTTCGAGTAGGACTTGGTCTAGGTTTTAGGCGATGTCCCATAGTACCTAGAGTGTTGTTGTTGAACACCAAAGTGTAGGGTTTAGTCCGGTTGTGATCATGTTCTAATAAGGGTAACCTTTTGGACTCGTTTGGGGGTGTTTAGGATTGGTTCGTTAAGGACGGAGGTAAAGCGTGTATTGGAAATTGGGTACTTACGATTTGATTAACCTTAAAGTGTATTCATTCTGATTCCTACTTTGGAATTCCAGGTGTGATGAGATGGTTGAGTTCATAGTCCTAGTATATCTTTATGAGTAAATGTTTAGGGTCATTTTGGTAATAGTCATTGTGCTATTTGCGAGTGACCATTTGGGTTGTGCTCTTTATGATTAACTTGTGGGTATCATATTTAGGATGTATTTGGTACGTGCCTTATCTGGGAATCATTATGTTTTAATGGTTAATGTTGTTGGACTCTTTTATGAGAAACTCCTTGTGCTATTGTTGTTGAACTCTTCTTGAGTAATCGTTTGCATCTTTTATGGTGATTAATTGGTATGATTCCCTACTTTGGAATCAATGGTTGTTTATTGTGCTAGTATTTTATTACTTAGCCTTTACTTGAAAGTCCAGCTGGTATTTTGTGTGTGTTTGGGCGATGCGAAACATTATGATGGCACAGCCAAGTCCATTGTGATGTTGACCATTGTTTTGCCCTTATTTTCCTCTTCCAGATCGGCCTTGGTTGAGATGTTTGGAGCATGACTTTGTGGCATGGCTCCCGCCCTTTGTGGCACCTTACTTTGTTATTGGTTCCGGTACCGGGGTTTTCTCTTCGAGCTTTCAGGCTGCTATGAAGATGTTGATTATTGAAGCTGCGCAGCGACCTTTATTTGGTTCTTCAGTTGGGTGAAACCTTGGCTATGTATCCACTTATGAGTGTTTATTTCAGCTTTATGTGTTGCATGATGAGCTGGTCGTTATTTCCAACCGGTATGGGACGGTTGGCGATAGGGAGCCTCTCATTTGTTGTTATATGTTTATTTATATGATTGATTATTGGACGTTACTGTTTGACAGCATGTCACTTATTATTCCGCTGCTATCTGTCATATGTTAATTGCTATTGGTTATTGCATTTTAGCATGTCATGTAGTTGCATTAGTAACTTACTGAGATTTTATCTCACCCCGTTTATTTCCATCTTTGTTTTTCCTTAACCCCCCCCCCCCAAGGAGGAAAAGGATTAGGATTTGCGGATCCAGGAGGACGTCGAGAGGTTTGAGATTTTGGGGCAGGTTGTTATGGATCGGTTTACATTATTTAAATGTATAACCTTTTGGGGATAGTTTTACCATTATTGACGTCATTAAGAATTGTATATTTTATTCTTTTGGGTATAAGCTGTGGAGCTTATGTTAGATGTACTTTGTTGATTTAAACTTGGATTTGTAAAACTTTGTGTTATCACCTTTTGGTATTAAACGAAATTTTTAACTTCTAGATTTTAGAGTTTTGGTTTTAAGTCGACGTCCAGATCGCGGTCTCGGGCCCGCGGGGTTCGGGGTCGCGACAGTTGGTATCAGAGCCATGGTTTGGCTCTAAGTATAAGTCTAGGTGGATTAGTATGACCTAGGTGGGTAGTTGTGTTTGGAGTGAGTAACGATGAGTATTTATGCAGGTATTTGTTTGTGATGGCTAGAAGAAGAATTGGTGAAGCTTCTAGTGGGACTCAGAATCTTAATAGTCTAAGGGAAGAAAACCGTGCAGTGTTTCAGGACAGGTTTGAAGCGGCCGTGAAAGCAATTCATGACCAAGGGCCGAGAGAGGAACATGTAGCACCTCTGCGATATGGGTTGGAGCAGTTCTTGAAGTTGAAACCAAGTGAGTATGACGGTGAGCCTGATGTGAAGAAGGCCGAGCTATGGATAGAATCGATGGAGAAAATCTACGAGGTCTTTGGTTGCACTGATGAGGATAGGGTTCTGTTTTCAGCTTATAAGCTCGTGGGGACTGCGGAACATTGGTGGAAGGCACTGAAGACCAGTTGGGATGCGACCCTTGTACCATATCCTTGGGAGTGGTTCGTGAGGAAATTCAAGGATCATTTTATCTCTCTAGTGGATCAAAACCGGAAAGAGATCGAGTTCCTCAGCTTGGAGCAAGGCATGATGTCAGTAGCACAGTACTCAGCTAAGTTCACAGAATTAGCCAGGTGTTGTGAATACCTTGTGCGGACCGAGGAGCAGAAAATGATGAGATTAATCAGGGGTTTGAAGACATCCATTCGGACTCAGTTTATAGCACATCGGATTCAGACTTATCAGGATGCGGTGGATCGAGCCTACTTGATTGAGCAGAATATTGGGGAACACAGAAGGAAGACTGAGATGGTTAACCCGGGTAAGCAAGGAGGGCAGAGTAAGTCGCAACAGCAACATTCGGATAACAGAGGTAATTCTGGAGTGCAAACTCGATTCAGAGGGCATCTTCAAGGGCAACCAACAGTAGGAAATCAAGGTTCTAATAAGGGTACACGAAATGGGAAAGTCTGCAGTTACTGTCAGAGGAAAGGGCACCCAGAAGACAAGTGTTGGAAGAAGCAAGGAAAATGTGTGAAGTGTGGTCAGTTGGGACACTTTGTTAAAGATTGTCCGAGGTTTAGAGTTCAGTCATCGGGGACAGGAACTGGAATATCACAGGGTCAGAAGAGGGATGCTTCGGGGAAGCCCAAGATTTCGGGTAGAGTATTTGCAATCAATCGGCACTCAGCGGGTGATTCATCAGTTTCAGAAGGTATTATTTTGCGTCGAGAGAGCGAGCGCGTGCATTTTAGGATCATTGCATTCATATGTTTCTGTGCATTTAGTTGCATTTATTTCTTTTGAGTCTTTGACTTATGTGTTGTCAGTGTCTACTCCTAGGGAGGAGTGTAGGATGTCTGATGGAGTCTTATGTGCTCATGTTGTGCTTGAAGGTAGATATAACTTACCTGCTAAATTGGTCATATTGCTATGATAAGATTTTGATGTCATTTTGAGAAGGGAAATGTCATGCTTTAGTCGATGGTTGTAGGGAAATTGTTACATCCTCTCTTCCCTTTTGCCTAAAATTGTTTTGAGACCGTTCCTTTGTGTAGAGTTAAGCAAATCTTTTCTTGTTTGGAATCTGACTATTTTGCTTCGATGGGTGACAATGGATGTCTATACCAATTGTTGGGTGTATTTATCGTTTGTAAAAATTTCTATTTTTATTTTTGAGTAGTACCTAGTAATTGGGGAGAACCTTGGGTTAAATTGAGTTGTTATAGTACAAGGTTGTAGTGCTAATATTTAGATCAATGTCCTTATGGAATCGGTTGGGTTATAAGAGTTGAGGATTCAAATTGAGGATTTCTGGGTAGGAGATTTTGTTTACTTGTAGTGCATCTACGTGAGCGCATCGGAATTGGATAGTATGAGGAAAAGCATGATGTGTTATGGGATATGAGTATATTATGGAAGTTATAATCATCGATAGTGGTGAGCGCGTAAGTTTGAAAGGACTAAGCACATTTCGGGAGAGTAATAAATTGCGACCTATATCAAAGGCATTTTGAGTTTTAGTTAAAGGGGTGTTCTATGGTCCTAAATCTTGTCTTGGTGGCATTTCTTATTTTGGATTACAAATAAGTGAAGAAAGTTGAGTATAAATACTCGGGCATATTAAAGAATACTATGATTTGGTATTGGGTCAGTTGGAAGGTGACTAGCTAATTGGTTTATTATGATGGTAGTACCATTGAGCTTAAATATCATTAAGTCAATAAATGTATGCGTGAGAGCCTAACTGGGGTTAGCTATTGAATTTAGAGTTCGTTGATTTCCTTTGGGTATATGAGCACAGATTATGACTTAAATGGGAGTTAGAGAAAATCTTTTGAAGATGAAATTTGGGTCTTTTTGCGGACTATTGAGTATATTGAATGGTTTAGGCTTCAAGACCAGATTAATGAAGGGATGAGAGTATAACATAGATTTAAGTGGACACCTTGTACGAGAAATTTTGGGGTTTGTATGGTACTATTTATTTAAGGTGTTAACTCAAAGTGAAGACACTATAATGGTAATCCATAGAGATATAGCCATTTCGATGAATATTGTGGAAATAGAAATTTCTTTAGCCTTTTTATATTTTAAAAGCTAATTAGGCTCGGGATGGTGATGTTTTGAATTTCTGGGGAATACTACTAAGTATGCGATTTACAAAAGGAAACACCTTTGCAGTGTAATTAAGGTTGTGAATAAGGTGAGCTTGGGATATCTCGAGAGTTATGTTTGGGAGCAATTGGGATTCTCCAATTTTGATTATGGATTCTAATTAGTAGTGAAGGTTATGATTGAAGGAAGTTATGTGCGAGAGGTCGTGGTATTGTGAACATTAATTAGGGTTACTACGTGGTGGTTTAGAATGGACAATTGAGGAATTTGAGAAATGGCGGAACTATCGTATCCGTAGCTATTGGGTCTTTCGGGTAAGTCTCGTTAAAATTCGGGTCGAATTTTCTTTAAGGGGGAGTGAATGTCACGACCAGAAAACTAGGCTCTATTTTATTAGTAATAAATAATTATTATTTATTTAATTGCTTATTTATTTATTTAAATTATTATTTATTTAAATATTTATGTGTGCACTTTATGTGTCATAATAAATTATGTCTAGCATTTTAATTGGTCTTTTGTGCTAGTGTAGTGTTTTGGGGTCTTAATTGTTAGTAGGGAGTATAAGTATTTGTGTATAGTGTAGAGGAGGGGCCTGAGTGTAAGTTTTTTGAAAATAATTCCCCCTACACCCTCTCCTCTCCCTCATTCCCAACTCATCTCTCTCTCACTCCATCTCCCTCTCTCTTCCATTGCCAAAGAATGGGTAAGTTCTCTCTCACTTCTCTCTACATTTCCATCATCTTCCTCTCTTTATTTCTCATTTCTTAAAACATGAATCATGTTTAGATCGTCGATAGGATCGTAGGAAGCCAAGAAATTTCGAGTTCCGTCACCTTTGAGAAAATCCGGGTAAGTTGCTTTTCCCCCATTTTTATGCTAAAGTATTCATATCATGTTTATATTATGCTTGATGTGTTATATTTGAAGTTTAGTTGAGTTTGGAATTTATTTGGAATTTATTTTGAGTTTTGGTAAAAAATGGTGATTTTAGGAATGTTGGGTTTGAATCTTGATCTTGGTTGATAAATGGTATTATTTGAGTCCCCATTCTAGTTATAAGTTGTTTTGGGTTCATCTTTATGCTTGGTGGAAGGTTGATTATGTTTGATTTTGGTTGGAATATGAAATGGTTAAGAAAATTGGTAGAAACCCAGATTTTGGCCGGATTTCGTCCCTCCGGGCAAGGAGGCGCGCGCACCATGTTTTGGGAGGCGCGCGCACCCTTTTCTGCTTCGAAATCGCAGCCTTCTGACCTTAGGAGGCGCGCGCATCACTTTTTCTGGAGGCGCGCGCATCCCTCTTTTTCCAGTTTGTCCGTTTTTCGTTCGATCTTCCGGAGGCCATAACTTTCTCATCCGGACTCCGTTTTAGGCGTGTAAACTATCGTTTCGAAGCTCTCTTCGAGTAATACAAGATGGTATAGGTTGTTCAGTTAAGTTATAAGTTTTATACTTCGGGATTTTATTGGGTGTTTGGGCATCTTATGACGTGTTCGTGGTTGTTCCAATCGAATTGATTTTCGAGTAGGACTTGGTCTAGGTTTTAGGCGATGTCCCATAGTACCTAGAGGGTTGTTGTTGAACACCAAAGTGTAGGGTTTAGTCTGGTCGTGATCATGTTCTAATAAGGTTAACCTTTTGGACTCGTTTGGGGGTGTTTAGGATTGGTTCGTTAAGGACGGAGGTAAAGCGTGTATTGGCAATTGGGTACTTACGATTTGATTAACCTTAAAGTGTATTCATTCTGATTCCTACTTTGGAATTCCAGGTGTGATGAGATGGTTGAGTTCATAGTCCTAGTATATCTTTATGAGTAAATGTTTAGGGTCATTTTGGTAATAGTCATTGTGCTATTTGCGAGTGACCGTTTGGGTTGTGCTCTTTATGATTAACTTGTGGGTATCATATTTAGGATGTATTTGGTACGTGCCTTATCTGGGAATCATTATGTTTTAATGGTTAATGTTGTTGGACTCTTTTATGAGAAACTCCTTGTGCTATTGTTGTTGAACTCTTCTTGAGTAATCGTTTGCATCTTTTATGGTGATTAATTGGTATGATTCCCTACTTTGGAATCAATGGTTGTTTATTGTGCTAGTATTTTATTACTTAGCCTTTACTTGAAAGTCCAGCTGGTATTTTGTGTGTGTTTGGGCGATGCGAAACATTATGATGGCACAGCCAAGTCCATTGTGATGTTGACCATTGTTTTGCCCTTATTTTCCTCTTCCAGATCGGCCTTGGTTGAGATGTTTGGAGCATGACTTTGTGGCATGGCTCCCGCCCTTTGTGGCACCTTACTTTGTTATTGGTTCCGGTACCGGGGTTTTCTCTTCGAGCTTTCATGCTGCTATGAAGATGTTGATTGTTGATTATTGAAGCTGCGCAGCGACCTTTATTTGGTTCTTCAGTTGGGTGAAACCTTGGCTATGTATCCACTTATGAGTGTTTATTTCAGCTTTATGTGTTGCATGATGAGCTGGTCGTTATTTCCAACCGGTATGGGACGGTTGGCGATAGGGAGCCTCTCATTTGTTGTTATATGTTTATTTATATGATTGATTATTGGACGTTACTGTTTGACAGCATGTCACTTATTATTCCACTGCTATCTGTCATATGTTAATTGCTATTGGTTATTGCATTTTAGCATGTCATGTAGTTGCATTAGTAACTTACTGAGATTTTATCTCACCCCGTTTATTTCCATCTTTGTTTTTCCTTAACCCCCCCCCCAGGAGGAAAAGGATTAGGATTTACGGATCGAGGAGGACGTCGAGAGGTTTGAGATTTTGGGGCAGGTTGTTATGGATCGGTTTACATTATTTAAATGTATAACCTTTTGGGGATAGTTTTACCATTATTGACGTCATTAAGAATTGTATATTTTATTCTTTTGGGTATAAGCTGTGGAGCTTATGTTAGATGTACTTTGTTGATTTAAACTTGGATTTGTAAAACTTTGTGTTATCACCTTTTGGTATTAAACGAAATTTTTAACTTCTAGATTTTAGAGTTTTGGTTTTAAGTCGACGTCCAGATCGCGGTCTCGGGCCCGCGGGGTTCGGGGTCGCGACATATTTGACTTATTAGATGCTCACCCTTAGGTGTTTTGATGTTTTTTTGAGTGTTTATGAGTGTAGGGAAGGAGCGAAAGAATGTATGGATTCATTAGTGTTAAAATGCGAAAAGGAAGGATAAAGAACAGACCAAAACATAAAGATAAAGAGATGTGACCTCTGAGCAATTAATTCCATTGGATAGTACTCTAAAAGAGACTTCCAACGATAGTTTTCACGTCCAAATCGGAGTTCATATGAAGAAGTGGCCTCCGAAAGATTGCACGTAAAATGTACAAGTCGCAAGCACACACACCGGAGGAAAACTTAAAGTAGGCTGGAAGAGTGGGCGGCTGCCCACTTTCCACTCGGGCGGCTTCCCACTCGAGGACCTTAGGGGAATTTCTTAGGGACCTGTGAGGAATTATGCAAAATATGTTGGGTTTTTCAGGAATTTCCAAAATTCCAAGGACTTTACTGGAATTTTTGGAGGACCTTTAGAGAATTTTTCAAGGGCTTTTCTAGAAACTCAAAAATCCTAAGGGCTCTTGGGGAATTTCGGCCACCAGCTTTTATTTATCCTTTTTCAACAAGGAATCCTATGATTTTTCCTATTTTTACACCTCCTTAGCCCTAGTATAAATATAATACTCCATATACTTTGTTGGAGACATGTTTTATTAAAGATTCAAGGATTGTAATCAATGATTCATCAATTTAATTCAGGTTTTGATATTCTTTAATTTATTTCTTGTTCTTGATTTTATTATTATGATTAGCTAAATAATTAGATTCATGGATTGGTAGTAACAAATACTATATCTCTATGCTATTAATTTAATTCTTCCATTCAATCTAATTCTTGTTCATCAAAATATTCTTCATGATTAATTCTTTAGTTTCAATTATATGTTAAGATATAAATTGGCTTTAGAATTATTGTATATATATTGCTACACTAGCGTGGGTGATAATACATTGACCATTGTTTTGATGATTAAATTCAATTGAGGACCTAGCGGAAGTCAAAAGGATTTAGGTTCATCTGTTCTTGAGTGCTTCATGAATTTCTTGCATGTTGTATAGACCTAGTGGAAAGTATTAACATAAATGAAATAATAGGATTGCAATCCGGCAACCGAAAGCATAGCATAGAGTGAAAGTATTTGTGAACTCAATTCGTGAATCTATTCGTTAATCTTGCTTTTATTTATTTTCTTAGTTTAATTTTAATTATAGTTTTAGTATTTATAAATAATCAAATCAAAAACATCTTTATTTACTTTTCTGTTTTAATTGCATTCTTGTTAATCCTTCAAGTCTCTGTGGATTCGTACCTTGCTTGTGCATACTACTACATCGGTAACTAGTACACTTGCTAGGTAATTTAATTAGAGGGAGATTTTCTTCATCAAGTTTTTGGCGCCGTTGCTGGGGACTTAATTAGGTTAACAAGTTTTTTAATTAGTGTAAATACTTTTCTTTTATTATTTTCGTTTTAGTGTAAATAGATTTTTTTATTATATTAAAAAAAATGTGTGATCTACTTTAGACGGATGTATGGAATAAACAGCAATGATGACTTCGGGAGACAAGAATTTTATCGACAAATAGCCATGTTATCTGAGAAATTAGACAGATATGCCGCAAAGTTAAATGGCGTAAATTATAATGTTCATCAAGGATGTGCTAACTATGGTGTTTATTATCATATTACTAATGATTGTCCGTCTAGGACCTATTTTTCTGAGTATGTTCCACATGTTCAAGACAGGAATTTCGCCCCGTCTTGGAAACATGAATAAGAAGCTATGTCCGCTCTTGATTCGGATCAATGACTTGGATCCATAGAATTCGAAATCCAATCCATGTGTGATAATCAAGTTTGAAACTTGATAGATGCGCCCAAAGGTGTAAAAACCATAAGATGCAAATGGATTTTCAAAAAGGAAATTGGCATGGATAGAAAGTTGCATACTTATAAAGCTAGACTTGTAGAAAAAGGTTATAGGCAGATTCATGGTATTGACTATGATGAAACCTTCTCACCCATAGCAATGAGAAAGTCTATAAAGGTTTTAATTTCCATAGCCACATATTATAACTATGAGATATGGCTAATGGATGTCAAAACAGTGTTCTTTAACGGGAACTTACTTGAGCATGTGTATATGACACAACCTGAAGGTTTTGCAAATCCATAAAATTCTAATGAAAAGTATCTAAGTTGCAGAAATCCATCTATGGATTGAAGCAAGCCTCTAGGAGTTGGAATCTTCGATTTATTGAATCGGTCAAAGAGTTTTGCATCATCAAGAAAGAAGATTAACCTTGTGTATACAAGAGAATTAGTGAGAGCATAGTATTATTTCTAGTGTTGTATGTTGATGACATATTTTCCATTGGAAACGATGTTCTTGCACTTCAGTCTATAAAGACATGGTTAGAAAAATGTTTTTCAATGAAAGATATGGGAGAAGCCGCTTATATCCTTGGAATTAAGATCTACAGAAATAGATATAAGAAATTTATTGGTTTAAGTCAAAGTACAAAAATTGACAAAGTTCTTAAGAGATTCCATATAAAAAACTCTAAAAGAGGCATTTAACAGTGTTACATGGTACAAGTTTTAGCAAGACTTAGTGTCCTAAGACAGCTGATGTGCGAGAATGCATGAATGGAATCACATATGCTTCTGCAATTGGATCCATTATGTATTCCATGATATGTGTTATACCGGATGTCTCTTATGCTTTGAGCATGACGAGCAGATATAAGTCGGATCTTGGTGAGAGTCACTGGGTAGCTGTCAAGACGATTCTCAAGTACTTAAGAAGGACTAAAGACTCGTTCTTGATATATGGAGGTATGGATGATGATCTTGTTGTAAGTGGTTACCCAGATGCAAGCTTCCAAACCGACAAGGATGATTGTAGATCGCAATCAGGTTTTGTTTTTATGCTAAACGGTGGTGTTGTAAGATGGAAGAGTTCTAAGAAAAGTACAGTAGCTGATACGACAACATAAGCTGACTATATAGCTGTATCGGATGTTGCTAAAGAGGCTGTTTGGATCAATAAATTCATTCGTGAATTAGAGGTGGTTCCAAGCATTGCTAATCCAATAGACCTTTATTGTGATAATAATTGTGCTATTGCTCAAGCAAGAGGACCAATAACACATCAAAGATCAAAACACATAATTAGGCATTTTCATCTCATTTGAGAAATCATAGAGATAGAAGACGTGAATATATGCATAGTACCAACAGATGATAACATAGCTGATCCACTAACAAAGGTACTTTCACAAGCTAAACATGATGATCATATTAGTGTAGATACCCCGGGAAAACCCCACTTGGCTAGAGCGGTGAATTATCCTAGGATGTCTAATTGATTTTAGAGTCGCCACCTATGTTTTAGAGGAACATAAGAAAAACCTAAAGAAAGCCAATTTTTTTACAAAAACCAGCGATTCGGGAGAGAAAGGGTTCGGGGGTTAGGTGACGGGGTAGGAAGTACTTAAACACCCACTCCGCCCCGCTTACGCGGGTCTTGCTACTTTTGGTGTTCTAATGCATGAGAAAGTCCTTCGATTTATTAATATACGAGTGCTAACAATTACAATGAAAAGAAAGGGGAAACAAAAAGATAAATGATTTTTATTGATTTAATTTATGCTAAAGATTACATGTTGAATTATCTTAACAATTACATTAATAATGAAATGGGGAGATTAAAGTAGAGATTAAAATGTAGGGAGATAACCTTAACCAACTTTAATGTAGTAAAGTGGTCATTTGGTCATGTCCCATTTGATGGGGATTGCATACATTACTAAGACATGTAAAATAAGAGGAAAAGAATAAAGTACCTTAAGAAAGTGGGCTTCAAACTTGGACTTGAAAATGGTGTTGTTGTAAGACAATTGTTGTAGAACAATTTGTGTAGAGTTTTGTTGTGTTAAACTCTTGTTGGGAGAACTCTTGTAAAGAGAATTCTTGGGAGAATTGTGTATAGTGTATTTGTGTAGAGATTTCAAGTCAAAAAAAAAAGGTCCTTTCTAAGGTAGAAGAAGGTGGTTTTTATAGGTAAAAAGGAGAGGGAAAGGTTGGAGGGAAAAGATGATCATCCATGTGAAATGGAATTGACCAATCAAAAATAAGATAAATAAAATAATAAATGAAAGAAATAAAAGAAAATCAAATAAAATAAAAAGGAAATATTTTGTTTTAAAGAAAAGGCTTAGAATGTGGGATTGGGAGTTATGAAATAAAGGGGGATGAATGTGGATAAAAAGGAAGTGTTTGTGATCAAGAAAAGGGAGGGAAAAGGCTGCAATCCGTAACTGCCATAATGGGAAGCGCGTGTGTCCCGCTTTTAGGGTGAGAGGCGCGCGCGTCCCGTTGACAGTGTCGGAGGCGCCCGCGGGTAAAAATGACAGAAAGACAGAAATGACTCTAAAATTAATTATGTTATGCAGTTTAGTCCAAAACTAACGGAATCAGTTAGGAACTTAATGGAAGTAACAGAAATTAGCAAAAACAAGTAAAATAAAAATACTATGTATACAATCGGGGTGAGAGGTCCAAGGCGGGGTGTCTACAGAGCCCCTCGGCGATGTGGATTGCAAAGTAAAACGCGTCGACGAAAGAAAGACAACCGTCGAGGACATCGACAAGAGAAAACAAAGACTCGATAAAACATGAATTTGAAATTTGCGAAGGATAGGGGTGCGCTCCCTGTGTGAGCGGCTTTATTGATATAGAAAGGATATGGCGGGATCCATTTGCTGAAGCGGGATCCGTTTGCTGATGCGGGATCCGTTTGTTGATGCGGGATCCGTTTGCTGAAGCGGGATCCATTTGCTGAAGCGGGATCCGTTTGCTGATGTGGGATCCATTTGCTAAAGCTGGATCCGTTTGCTGAAGCGGGGTCCGTTTGTTGATGCATCCGTTTGCTGATGCGGGATCCGTTTGCTGATGCGGGATCCCTTTGCTGAAGCAGGATCCGTTTGCTGATGGCGGAATCCGTTTGCTGAACCGGATCCGTTTGCTGAAGCGGGATCCGTTTGCTGATGCGGGATCCGTTTACGGATGGCGGGAACCGAGGCTCCGTTTACCTATATGTGATATTTTTGTGTTGCTTGATGGAAAGGTGGTGATTTTGCGGCTCACCGTGGACCGAGTTGTTGTCATTGAACTGTAATTGTTTGACTCTGTGGGATGCAGGCGTAGTTGACGGCGGATCACTTTCTGCTGGGGATGAAGTGTCTTGAGTTGCAGATGCTGTTGACCTTGTGGTGGTACCTGTTAAGTGTGTGCTTTGCAGGTATATGTACTTGTGACATGTATGAGATGAGAAATGGCAGTTATGAGAAAAATTGTGCTTGTGGTGTGATGTGATTTGAAGGCAGTTTTGCATGAGAGATTTGTAAGAATGGAGAAAGTGATTTTGTGTGCGGTGTGATTTGAGGAAAGCCTCAGATGTATTCATACCTTCACTTACCGTTGCCGTTGGATGGATTAGTGTTGTGGTGGTGGATGCCTTGATGCTTTTGATGAAGAATGCCCATGCTTTGGATGGAGAATGATGATGTTGGTGATGATGAATTGTTTTTGCCTTTGATGGAGTGTCGGTGAGATGGTATTCTGGGTGATGGGTTGGTCGTGCCAAAAGGCTGCCTACGTATCCTTTTAAGAGAATCAGACCAGCGTAGTTCAAGGATGATGGAGAATGCTGGGGGAGGAATGCTAGGAGCAAAGAAAAATGAAACACATAATTTTGCGCAAGAAAAGAAAAAAGAAAATAAAATCTTTTTTTTTCTTTTAATTAGAAAGAAAAGAATATGCACAAACGTGAGAAAAAGATTTTATTTTTTTTAGTTCGTGGGTGAACCATTTTAACCATTGTGTGTTTGTAAAGCCAACCCAAGATCAAGTCATGTCCAATCGAAGTCCGGATTGCCTTGCTTGAATTCTGTCGTCGTTGCCGTTGTGTCCAACGAAAAGTGATTTCTAGCCCCAAGAGATGTGTCAGTTATGGGGCTCTAAAAGACATTCGATGCTGAGATAAGGGGTTGCTGATTGTAAAGCCCCTAGAATGCCTTTGATGCCAAACTATGAGAGACTTGCATAGCCCCAAGATGAATCGACTCTTAACCTTTTCAAATAAATCGCCTTTTGCTGTTGACGTGAGCAAGCTCTAAGAGAAGATCATTGATAACAAGCTTCGAGAGATTACTAAGCCCCAAGTGTCGTGGGCTTGTTGTTTGCGAGCTTGTAGATGGCGGGATGTGAAGACCTTTCGGTGTTAAGCTCCAACTTATCTTGGCATTGTATTAAGAGCAGATGCACCATTGGGTAGAACTCATGAAAGTGATCTTCCTCTTGTTTGGAGATGAATGGCCCTTTTTTTGTGGTTGGTACCCAAGTGGCGGAGTGTCCGTGTTGAAAATGTAGTACGGTCTTCGGGAGACGTCTCGTGGGAGATGGTGATGTTGTTGCAGATAATAAGGTCTTGGTGTGATAAAGTCTCGAATGGTATGTTTGCTTGAGTCTTCTTGAGTTGAACCGACGGCGGATCTTCGGATGCAGCCTGTGCTTTTGATCTTGGAGAAGGGGGTGCTGTATTGCAGAAACATTGGGATTGGCCGTAACTCTGCTTATAGAGTTAACATATTGGCATTGCCCGCTATAACCCAGTCACGTGAGTTTAGCATATTGAATCTTTTTTCCTTTTTTCTAAGACTTCCTTCATAATCTCGCTGTGAGTTCTAACAAGAATCATCAAATTCATTCATATCATCGGAGCCTTCATTTAAAACCAAGAGGCCTTTTGACTGGAAGTGTTAAGGGACCATTGAAGTTTGATCCCTTTCATGGAGCCATAAGACTACTCCCAAATTGCATTGCTCGGGTACCACTGCCCAAAAGCTTGTTAATTGCGAAGCCCCAATATTGCCCTTTGCTTGGATTGTTGTAATGCCGTAGCCCAAAGGATTGTAGATTGTGAAGCCCCTTGAGACCTTCGGTGCCGAATTGAGGAAGCTTCCAATGTTGCACATGACTCCGCCAGGGACACTGAAGCGAATTTTTCTTGCCGAGGGAGCCTTTAAAACTTGATCGTACCCCCTAGAGTGACACCATTGATTAGGAGTGGAACGAGAAGGGCCTATCCTTGATCGGGGGAACAAGTATGAGCATACATGACAAGAAGGTGCTTCTAGACATTCCTTTTGAGAGACTTTGAGGATAGTCTCACACATCTTTCTTGAGCGTAGACCTAGGGCTCATTAACTGTCAAATGAAGCAAGAGAAGTTTTCTTTCTTGAGTCACATAGCCCCTAGGACGTTATTACTTGTTGAGCAAAACAAGAGACTCATCCTCGTGTGGGGGAACAAACACAAGGGGACATGGCAAGAGCTACTCCATTCTCGGGAGTCTTTTGGCATACTTTAAAGGGACATGCTTGTAGATGCTTCAATTACATGTTGCTGCCCAAACCAACTGACTAGCTGGGGATTATTTTGTGCAACCTCGTACCCCTTCAATGATAGGCTTATTCTCGGGCGGATCTTGGTTACCACGGGCTTTCTTTCACATGAGCCCAAAGATGCACATTGCAAGAACAATCTTTCAATAACCCAAAATGACCTTTGATGGTGCCATATCTCGTCAAGCCTTTTGCAATTCCAAAGTTGGCTCGGTGGGGATTGACTTGCTGAGGAGACCCGATGTAGAACTTGTCCAGTTGTCTTCCTTAGAGGCCGGAGATCTCCATTTCTCTTTCCCTTCTCTCTCTCACTCTCTCATTTTTTTATGACGCACCCTGTTTTTTGCCTAGACCGCCCTTTCGGGTTTTCAATCTAGCGGGCATCTCTTTTGCATCTTCATTTTGACTCGATTAATGAGGAAGTGTGCATTGACTCTAGCGGAGGATGAGAGACATGTGATTTTGCGGTGAAGACCTCTTGTCACTAAAGATGAGTGGCATTGACTCAACTAGGGAAGTGTCCCTAGTATTGACTTCATGTATGTATATTTTTTGAATGACTCACGAAGGCAAGTAAGTCATTAAGAGAGAAGAGAAAGAAAGCCCCTTGTTTGATTGATAGAAACTGGGAGTATCGCAAAAAGAAAAGAAACCCCTAGACTCGACAAGGAACGGATAGCGATTCCAAATCTAAGAAAGTTGTTCAATCTTTTGGTGATTAATTCATTGGCAAATGAATTGTACAAAGATGTCATGACAAGTTCGAGAGGAAGGCCGATCACCATAACGCGCTAGGGCTAAACATATCTGTAGACACCCCGCCTTGGACCGCTTACCCCGATTGCACATTTGATCTTGTGTTTCTCCCCATTTTAAGTGTTTCTCGTTAGTTTCTGTCACTTCCGTTAAGTTCCTGACTGACTTCGTTAAGTCCAGGGACTAAACTGAATAACAGGGCTGACTTTCTAGTCCATTCTGTCAAAATTGCCTTCTCTGAGTCGCGCGCCTCCGACAGGAGGAGCCAGACGCGCGCGCCTCCCGCCCCCAAAGCAGGAAGCGCGCGCCTCTGGGTGTCAGTTACAGATTTCTGGCCAGGATTCTCTCCCTTGCTCAATTTACTGGATTTTGCCCGGGAAGGATTTCTTGGTTACTGAGTTTTGGCAGCAAAAACACCTCTCTTTCACCTATAAAAACCTCCCTTTACCTCTATTTTCAAGGGACGAAAACTTAAGACAAAAACTTTGACCAAAAGACCTTGACTTTACCAAATTTCCTATTCTCAAAGCATTTTCCAAAGGATTTCTCCAAGTAACTCAACAAGAAGTGTTTGAAGTCTCTTGAAGTCTAGGTAAAGCTCTTTCTTTCCCCTTCTCAACTTCATCTCTTTTCTCTTTCTTTTTGTTTTATCAAAGTGCAATCACCCAAATCATTTTGGGACATGACTCTAATGATCACCTCATCTCATTGAGGTCGGTTAAAGAGTTATCTCCTACATTCCAAACTCTATTTTAAACCTCTTTTTATGATTTAAAGAAGAAGAAGAAGAACGTTTATCATTCATGTAGATTTTGATCAAGCAAGACCAACTTTAGTTGGGCGAGATGGGTGTTTTGGTACTTCCCATCTCGTAATCTAACCCCCGAACCTCAAAACAAAGAATCTCTGTTTTCGTAATCAAACTTAGGCTATTATCAATAGGTTTTTCTTATGTTCCTCAAAACATAGGTGGCGACTCTAAACAATCTAAAAAAAGTTAGACATCCTATGATAACTCACGCGCTCTAGCCAAGCCGTGGTCCCCCGGGGTATCTACAGTGGCGACTCCGCTGGGGAGTTTTGAGGGTTAAACTTGCATTCTGATCAAAATCTACATCTTTTCTGGGCATTCTGATTCCTGATTGGGGAGGCGCGCTTCTGGCCTCTTCAGTCTAAGGCGCGCGCATCCCGCATCAAGGACCAGAATCGCCCGCTTCTTCATGTTCTTCATCTTCTTCTTCTGCTATTCTCCACTAATCATTTCTTCAGGGGTTACAATATGCACATAGGACCAGGGCAATCCCCTGAGTCCAAAATCTGACAATCTGACAGGTGTGCCCAGAGGCGCGCGCCTCCTAATAGCATTGCGCCACGCGCGCGCATCCCGTATCAACACTCAGAGGCGCACGCTTCTGGGTTGGTTCCCAGAACAGAAACAGGCCTCAGAACAGAGCAGTGTGATGGGGGTGTGGGCACAGTTGCCTGCATCAGTGGTTATTCTGAACTTCGGACTGTTTTAATTTTGTGTTTTATTTACCGGTCACACGGGTGATTCGGGAGTTGTAATTTATGTGCTTATGTGTTTTGTTTTTTGTTTTTCTTTCTTTTCAAAAAAAAAAAATATAAAAAAAAAAAATTTGTCACGTGATAGACCGCCCACTACATGCACATATTCCTATGAATTGCTCACTATCGAGTCGCACAAGTCCAACCCCAAACCCGTCGAGGCCCGTCCTAGAAAGTTTCAAGCTCCACTCGACCTTGGATCTTTCGAAGCAGTAAACCTCAGCCCGTGGCGTAGTTCAAGACTACATGCCGGGGGTGACCTTTGAGCCTCATATTCAAGCCGAGCACAAGCCACACAATTCTAGCTAAGGTCTAACACTCCGTGACTCAAGTCGGTTTCCATGTACCGAGAATTCCCTAAACTAATGTCTTCAAATCATACATGCCAACTTGTTGAAACGGACGCAATAAAAATCCGTCCCCAAAAGTGGTTATTTTTGGACGAAAATAAAAATCCATCCCCGCATGTATGCTTTACTACATTAATTTAGTTTATTCCCGATACATGTAGGATTCACAAACGTGATGGAATCCGATGAGTATATGGGACCGCGAGATGGTCTATATACTAGTGTGACGATTCCATTATTTCCTTAGAAACCCCAAAGGGATCCATTCCCTCCGACTTATAAAAAAAAAAAAAAAAAAAAAAAGAGTCTTTTCTTATGTGGTTCGAGTCGTGTGCCCAACTGTGTGTTCTAAGCCTCTTCGTGGACCACAAGTGTTACTCAAGACTGACAAGGGACTCTTCTTCAATCTAGGTTCAATTGGTACTTACAGAGTCTACCGGGATTCGGCAAATCGGTTTGTCCGTGAAGAGGTTACTCCAACAGCTCCAACATCAACCATGACCGGCAGCAGCAACACCATGTCTCTCGAACAGCTTTCAACCATGGTCCAACTCCTTCAAGAAAAAGTCTCCACCCTTAATAAGGAGGCACAAATCAAAGACGACATTTGGCAATCCCACCTCGACAGCCAAAGGGAGGCCCACGAGGCCGAGATGGAGCTAATGAAAGAAAAGCTGAATAATCTTGCCTGGGGGAAGAACAAGTAATGATGACGAATCCGAATGGACCGAGGGTTTGTTCAAAAGTCCTTATGTCAACACCCGCACCAAGAAAATGGGAGAGCCGAGTTCCGAGAACAATGAGCCCAAAATGGTGGATTCTATCATGGCCTACATCGACCAAAAATTCAATGGGCTCAACATGGGGAAAGGCTCCGACACAAGCCTTTATCAATCATCCATCCTCATGAGTACTATGGACGCTCTTCCTGATAAGTTCAAGATGCCCGACATAAGCAAATTCAAGGGCAACTCTTGTCCTATGGCTCACATTGAGACTTATATTTGGGCAATGGTTCCGAAGAAGGTCTCCCCCAAGGTGATGGCTCAATGCTTTCATGTCACTCTCGAGGGGGTGGCAAAAGATTGGTATGCTACTCTCCCGCTCACTGTCCGTCTTGATTGGGACTCCGCCATGCTTGCCTTCAAGAACCAATACCAAGGCAACAACACTCACCAGCCCACAAGGAAAGAGCTAGAGAACACTACTCAACGAGACCACGAGTCCTTCATCGACTTTACAAGGAGATGGAATGATAAACTCTCCGAAATTGTGGATAGGCCAAATACCAAGGAGCAAATGGACATCTTTCTCAAATGTCTCAAAATTGATCTCCGCACCCACCTAAGTGGGGCTTGCTATGCGGATTTCTCCCAAATGTATGAGGCGGGGGTCCGAATGGACGAGTTGCTCAAAGAAGTGAAGAAAAGTGCTCCTAGCTACCGCTAAAACTCCACAAAAGAGGCCTCGGTCAACGCCGTCACTATCGATAAGGGGAATTACAAAAAGGTTCCTCCACCCCAAGGGAAGAAGTCTCGAAATGACCGTGTCTACACGCCTCTCCAAGGCATGACTCAAACCGAAGTGTTCGAAGTCCTCAAAGCAAAGGGTCAAGTCACACCCGTACAAGGTACCAACCCAAGACGGTCCACCCCAATCATGCTCACCACAAACTGTGGCTACCACCAATATAGTGGCCACACCACCGAGGAATGCTTCGTTCTCCGCAATGTCATTCAAGATCTCATAGACAAGAAAGAATTTGTAGTGACTAATGGTGAACATGTCAATGTAATAGAGATAGGAGAACTCGAGGGGACCACCCACTCAATCCCAATTGTGAATGGCGGCCCCTATGCTATGAATAAACTTGACAATTCTTGTTATGTTATAACTTACGATGAGGTAATGAGGGAAGTACTAGAGAATAGGAAAAAGAATCAAGATGGGAACATCAACATGCTAACTTGATCCGGTCGAGTCATAGCAAGCAACCCTTCCACTTCCGCACCAAGCTCCTCTTCTCAATGGCCGCAAGCTCGCGACACTCCCGAAGATCCTCTACTTGTACAACTCAAGAAAACTCAAGCCAACATCTCTATTTGGGACCTCATTGCATCCTCAAAGAAACACCGAGATATTGTCATCCGCAATCTCGATGATACATCAGTTTCTCCCGATACTACTCCCGAGGACCTCACGGCAATGATTGGTCACATTCATTTTGGCAACGTCATCACCTTTGCCGATATGGACCTTCCACCATTTGGTTCCAACCACAACGAGGCTATTTACCTCAAGGTACGAGCAAGGGGGAGGCCCATCTCAAGAGTCTTAATGGACAGTGGTTCCGCACTCAACCTCATGCCTGGCAGAATCATGGGCATACTGGGGCTTAAGGATTCCGATTTGAAGCCTTCTACTCAAGTAATCCGAGGTTATGACAGCACCGCCCGTACAGTCATGGGCATGATCGAAATAGACATTGAGTTTGGGAGCATGGTCATGTCCGTTCCATTCCAAGTGCTTGACATCCCGGCCTCGTTCAACTTGCTTTTGGGTCAACCATGGATTCACAGTTCTAATGCCGTCCCATCAACTCTCCATCAATGTGTCAAGATCCGAAATGATGATGAAATAGTGACCGTCATGGCCGAAAACGTCACTATCCACAGAAAAGGTGTGCCCGTCCACCTGTAGACACCCCGCCTTGGACCGCTCACCCCGATTGCACATTTGATTTTGTGTTTCTCCCCATTTTAAGTATTTCTCGTTAGTTTCTGTCACTTCCGTTAAGTTTCTGACTAACTTCGTTAAGTCCAGGGACTAAACTGAATGACAGGGCTGACCTTCTAGTCCATTCTGTCAAAATTGCCTTCTCTGAGTCGCGCGCCTCCGACACTAGGAGCCAGGCGCGCGCACCTCCCACCCCCAAAGCAGGAAGCGCGCGCCTCAGGGCGTCAGTTACAGATTTCTAGCCAGGATTCTCTCCCTTGCTCAATTTACAGGATTTTGCCCGGGAAGGATTTCTTGGTGACTGAGTTTTGGCACCGAAAACACCCATCTTTCACCTATAAAAACCTCTCTTTACCTCCATTTTCAAGGATCGAAAACTTAGACCGAAGATTGAACTTACAAAAACTATACCAAAATCACTTTCTAAAGGTTCTCCAAGGATCTCATCAAGCAATATTTGAAGTTCTTCAAATTGTAGGTAAAAGTCCATCTTTTCCTTTCTTTTGTACTTCATCTCCTCCCTCTCTTTTACTCTAATCAAATGTGCAATCACCCAAATCATTTTGGGACATGACTCTAATGATCACCTCATCTCATTGAGGTTGGTTAAGGAGTTATCTCCTACATTCCAAATCCTATTTTAAACCCTCCTTTTTATGACTTAAAGAAGAAGAAGAAGAACATTTTCATTCATGTAGATTTTGATCAAGCAAGACCAACTTAAGTTGGGCGAGATGGGTGTTTCGGTACTTCCCATCTCGTAATCTAACCCCCGAACCTCAAAACAAAGAATCTCTGTTTTCGTAATCAAACTTACGCTACAATCAATAGGTTTTTCTTATGTTCCTCAAAACATAGGTGGCGACTCTAAAACAAGTTAGACATCCTAGGATAATTCACCGCTCGAGCCTAAAGGCGTGGTTCCCCCGGGGTATCTACAGTGGCGACTCCGCTGGGGATGTTTGAGGGTCAAACTTGCATTCTGATCGAAATCTACATCTTTTCTGGGCATTCTGATTCCTATTGGGGGAGGCGCGCGCATCTGGCCTTTTAAGCCTAAGGCGCGCGCATCCAGCATCAAGAACCAGAATCGCCCATTTCTTCATGTTCTTCATCTTCTTCTTCTGCTATTCTGCACTAATCACTTCTGTAGGGGTTACAATATGAACATAGGACCAGGGCAATCCCCTGAGTCCAAAGTTTGACATTCTGACAGGTGTTCCCAGAAGCGCGCGCCTCCCATAAGCATTGCGCCATGCGCGCGCGTCCCACATCAGCACTCAGAGGCGCACGCTTCTGGGTTGATTCCTAGAACAGAGACGGGTTTCAGTGACTGAGCAGAACAATGGGGTGTGGGCACAGTTGCCTGCATCAGAACAGAATTGAACCCTCGGACTGTTTTAATTTTGTGTTTTATTTACCGGTCACACGGGTGATTCGGGAGTTGTAATTTTATGTGCTTATGTGTTTTGTGTGTTTTTCTTTCTTTTCAAAAAAAAATATAGAAAAATAAAAAAAAAAAAAAAAATTGTCACTTGTTAGACCTCACACTACATGCACAAATTCCTATGAACTGCTCACTATCGAGTCGCACAAGTCCAACCCCAAACCCGTCGAGGCCCGTCCTAGAAAGTTTCAAGCTCCACCAGACCTTGGCTCTTTCGAAGCGGTAAACCTCAGCCCGTGGCGTAGTTCAAGACTACATGCCGGGGGTGACCTTTGAGCCTCATATTCAAGCCGAGCACAAACCACACAATTCTAGTTAGGGTCTAACAGTCCGTGACTCAAGTCGGTTTCCATGTACCGAGGTTTCCCTAAACTAATGTCTTCAAATCATACATGCCAACTTGTTGAAACGGACGCAATAAAAATCCGTCCCCAAAAGTGGTTATTTTGGACGAAAGTCCCCGCATGTATGCTTTACTACATTAATTTAGTTTAATCCCGATACATGTAGGATTCACAAACGTGATGGAATCCGATGAGTATATGGGACCGCGAGATGGTCTATATACTAGTGTGACAATTCCATTATTTTCTTAGAAACTCCAAAAGGGATTCATTCCCTCCGACTTTTAAAAAAAAAAAAAAGAGTCTTTTCTTATGTTGTTCGAGTCGTGTGCCCAACTGTGTGTTCTAAGCCTCTTCATGGACCGCAAGTGTTACTCAAGACTGACAAGGGCCTCTTCTGCAATATAGGTTCGATTGGTACTTACAGAGTCTACCGGGATTCAGCAAATCGGTTAGTCCGTGAAGAGATCACTCCAACAGCTCCAACATCAACCATGACCGGCAGCAGCAACACCATGTCTCTCGAACAGCTCTCAACCATGGTCCAACTCCTCCAAGAGCAAGTCTCCACCCTTAACAAGGAGGCACAAAGCAAAGACGACATTTGGAAATCCCACCTCGACAGCCAAAGGGAGGCCCACGAGGCCGAGATGGAGCTAATGAAAGAAAAGCTCACTAACCTTGCCAAGGGAAAGAACAAGAACAATGATGATGAATCCGAATGGACCGAGGGTTTGTTCAAGAGTCCGTATGTCAACACCCGCACCAAGAAAATGGGGGAACCAAGTTCCGAGAACAATGAGCTCAAAATGGTGGATTCTATAATGGCCTACATCGACCAAAAATTCAATGGGCTCAACATGGGGAAAGGCTCCGACACAAGCCTTTATCAATCATCCATCCTCATGAGTACTATGGCCGCTCTTCCCGATAAGTTCAAGATGCCCGACATAAGCAAATTCAAGGGAAACTCTTGTCCCATGGCTCACATTGAGACTTATATTTGGGCAATGGTTCCGAAGAAGGTCTCCCCCAAGGTGATGGCTCAATGCTTTCCTCTCACTCTCGAGGGGGCGGCAAAAGATTGGTATGCTACTCTCCCGCTCACTGTCCGTCTTGATTGGGAATCCGCCATGCTTGCCTTCAAGAACCAATACCAAGGCAACACCACTCACTGGCCCACAAGGAAAGAGCTAGAGAACACTACTCAACGAGACAATGAGTCCTTCATCGACTTCACAAGGAGATGGAATGTTAAACTCTCTGAAATTGTTGAGAGGCCGAACACAAAAGAGCAAATGGACATATTTCTCAAGTGTCTCAAGATTGATCTCCGCACCCACCTAAGTGGGGCTTGCTACTCCGACTTCTCCCAAGTGTATGAGGCGGGGGTACGCATGGATGACTTGCTCAAGGAGATTAAGAAGGCCACTCCTACTTACCGCTACAAGGCCGCTTCCAACTCCACAAAAGAGGCCTCGGTCAACGCACTCACTATTGACAAGGGGAATTACAAAAAGGTTCCTCCACCTCAAGGGAAGAAGTCCCGAAGTGACCGTGTCTACACGCCTCTCCAAGGCATGACTCAAACCGAAGTGTTCGAGGTCCTCAAGGCAAAGGGTCAAGTTACACCCGTGCAAGGGTACCAACCCAAGACGATCCACCCCAATCATGCTCACCACAAATATTGTGGCTACCACCAATATAGTGGCCACACCACCGAGGATTGCTTCGTTCTCCGCAATGTCATTCAAGATCTCATAGATAAGAAAGAATTTGTAGTGGCTAATGACGAGCATGTCAATGTAATAGAGATAGAAGAACTCGAGGGGACCACCCATTCAATCCCAATTGTGAATGGGGGCCCCAATATTATGAATAAACTTGACAATTCTTGTTATGTAGTGACTTACGATGAGGTAATGAGGGAAGTACTAGAGAATAGGAAAAAGAAGCAAGATGGGAACGTCAACATGCTAACTCGATCCGGTCGAGTCATAGCAAGCAACCCTTCCACTTCCGCACCGAGCTCCTCTTCTCAAAGGCCGCAAGCTCGCAACACTCCCGAAGATCCTCTACTTGTCCAACTCAAGAAAACTCAAGCCAACATCTCTATTTGGGACCTCATTGCATCCTCAAAAAAACACCGAGATCTTGTCATCCTCAATCTCGATGATACATCAGTTTCTCCCGATACTACTCCCGAGGACCTCACGGCAATGATTGGTCACATTCATTTTGGCAACGTCATCACCTTTGCCGATATGGACCTTCCACCATTTGGTTCCGACCACAACGAAGCTATTTACCTCAAGGTACGAGCAAGGGGGAGGCCCGTCTCAAGAGTCTTAGTGGACGGTGGTTCCGCACTCAATCTCATGCCTGGCAGAATCATGGGCATACTGGGGCTTAAGGATTCCGATTTGAAGCCTTCTACTCAAGTAATCCGAGGTTATGACAGCACCGCCCGTACAGTCATGGGTATGATCGAAATAGACATCGAGTTTGGGAGCATGGTCATGTCCGTTCCATTCCAAGTGCTTGATATCCCGGCCTCATTCAACTTACTTTTGGGACGACCATGGATTCACAGTGCTAATGCCGTACCGTCAACTCTCCACCAACGTGTCAAGATCCGAAATGGTGATGAAATAGTGACCGTCATGGCTGAGAATGTCACTATCCACAGAAAAGGTGAGCCCGTCCACCAAGTTCAGCATGGTTTACCAGACTCCACTCTCTCCGGCGTCTCAATCAACGCCATTGACAAAGAAGGGCGAAACGGATCATGGACCCCCAGCAACCACAAAATCCTCCGCATGATGAGGAATATGGACTACTTCCCTGGTTTAGGCCTAGGGAAATATCAACAAGGAATCCTACATCCTGTGCGAGCCTTCCAAGGAAGACTTGAAACAAGAGCAAGCAATCAAGAACGAAAAGGCCCGAGCTCGTAAAGAAGGCCGTCGTTATGAAGTCCCTAATCTAAGGCCTTACCGCAAGACGTTGAATGGTTATTTTGTCCGCCAAGGGGAAGACGTTCCATACATGATCTTTCCCGAGCCGTGGGTTAACAATAAAGGTGTCAAAAAGCCCGGCCTCGAAATCTTCTCCGATTGCGAGATCCATAAATCCGAAAGGGAACAAACTCCCATGTCGCCCCTTGAATGGTGGGGAAGGAAGATGACTATAGAATCCGAGACAGAAATTACCGTGGGGGAAGAACTGACAGTTTTAGCCTCCATGTTCGAAGAGCTTGCCACGATGAATGAATGCCAAGTCAACGCCATCCATGACACCGTCATCATGAACGAGACTATCAGTGAGATCCCGCCAAGCTCCGAGCCGATCAACAATTGGTATTCAACAAAAGGGCCCGTGGTATCCGAAGAATTCTTAGTTCGAGAAATGGGTTGCATACCCCGCACAGCAACGAAGGAAGAGCGGCTCGCACTTACTTTCGAGTCCGAAAGTGTCTCTAATACCCTCACCCAAGAGGATTTGGAGGCCATAACCGAGCGTGTGTTTCCTTTCTTTGCTAATGAAAAATTTAATATATTTCTGAGTACCCTGAGATTGGAAACATCATAAATGATGAATTAACTAATAATGAACTTAACGAACAAGTTAATAACGATTCCAATTATGATGAAATAGACCATGAAAACACAACATACTTAAATGAACTTGCTCAACAAGTCCGTAGTCGTGGTGAAAATGGTCCGAAGGCTGACGACGAATTGCATGTTGTTAATCTGGGTACCGAAGAAGAGCCAAAAGAAACTAAGATTGGAAGCTTCTTCAAGGGGGACGACAAAGACAGATTGACTGCATTACTACGGGAGTTCGTGGATGTGTTCGCATGGTCATACAAAGACATGCCGGGTTTGGACAGAAAGGTAGCGGAGCACAGGATTCCGATCAGAGAAGATGCCAGGCCAGTAAAGCAGAAGCTCAGAAAGATCAAGCCAGAATGGTCTCTGCAGGTCAAAGAAGAGATTGTGTAGACTTCCAGGATTTAAATAAAGCTTCCCCAAAGGATGATTTTCCACTCCCTAATATCGACATGCTTGTCGACTCCACTGCCGCCTATGAGGTTCGCTCCTTCGTAGATGGGTTCGCTGGGTACAATCAGATTCTCATGGCCGAGGAAGATCAACATAAGACAGCTTTCACAACACCGTGGGGTACCTTTTGCTACACAATCATGCCATTTGGGTTAAGAAATACTGGGGCTTCCTACCAAAGAGCCGTGACAGACTTGTTCCACGATATGATTCACAAAGAAATCGAAGTCTATGTGGACGACATGATCATTCACTCCAAAGGGACCGATGGTCAACATTTAATCGATCTCCGCAAGTTCTTCGAAAGGCTTCGTCAACACAAGATGAGGCTCAACCCTGCAAAGTGCACGTTCGGGGTTATCCGAGGAAAAGTTCTTGGTTATATGGTCACTGAAAGGGGAATTGAAGTAGACCCCTCCAAAATCAAGGCAATCATTGACATGCCTCCTCCAAAGACGCAGAAAGAGATCAAAGGTTTCATGGGCAGACTGCAGTACATCAGTCAGTTTGTGCACCAACTCACTTCCATGTGCGAGCCAATCTTCAAGCTACTCAAGAAGAATGTGGCTCCAGAATGGACCGAAGCGTGCCAAGAAGCCTTCGACCAAGTGAAGCATTACTTGACGTGCCCTCCTGTTCTAGTTCCGCCGCACAAGGAGAAACCTCTGTTGCTCTATCTCACTGTCAATGATGAAGCCCTAGGGGCTATGTTAGCACAAGAGCAACGAGAGTCCACAAAGGAGAACGCCATTTATTTTGTCAGTCGCCGATTCCAAGGAGGCGAAAAGAACTACTCTGTCTTAGAGAAATCATGTGCAGCATTGGTTTGGGTCACTCAAAAGCTCAAACACTATATGGAATCTTTTCCGATCAAGCTAGTAGCAAAGGTGGACCCGCTCCGCTACATCTTCGAGAAGCCTTTCATGTCAACAAGAATAGCCAAATGGTACTTCATGCTCGCCGGCTATGATATCACTTACGTCACACTAAAATCCGTCAGGGGGAAAGTGTTCAGTGACCAGCTTGCCGAATTCCCGTGTGACGAAGTGAAGGGGGAAGATGTACAGTTCCCCGACGAGCATTTAATTTGTACTGCAACCGAGGAAATTAAGTGGCAACTTTTTTTTCGATGGTGCCGCCAATAAACACGGTTTTGGTATAGGGGTATTGCTTGTCGATCCAAAGACATCTACACTCCCATTACCATCCGCCTGGAATTCGAAGCTACCAACAACATTGCCGAGTACGAAGCATGTATAGCGGGGCTCGAAGCAGCTCTCGACAGAAACATCACAGAACTAGAAGTATTCGGCGACTCTCTGCTCCTTATCAATCAGCAATCGGGAAAGTGGCAAACCCAAGACCCGACTCTCCAATAGTATGGTCAGCACCTTGAAGAACTGGTTGAACAATTCCAAGAGATCACTTTCAACTACCTGCCAAGGGATAAGAATCGCTTCGCCGATGCACTGGCCACTATAGCTTCATTAGTCGAAATGCCCAAAGGTAAAATGGTGAAACCCTTCAAAATTGCTCGAAGGAACAGTCCGGCATATTGCATGAGTATCGAGATCAACGAGGTTCAAACAAACTCTCCGTGGTATTCGGATATCATGAATTTCCTCAAAGATGGCACTTATCCCGAGAATATCAATAAGAAGTCTCAAGCAGCTCTACAAATGTTAGCCTCTCGGTACGTACTGATTGGGAACCGAGTCTATAAAAGGCACCACGACGGGATCAATCTCTTATGCGCCAACGAGGCCGAAGCTCAAGAGATAATGTGTGAAGTGCACGAAGGAGAATGTGGACCCCACATGAATGGGTTTATGCTAGTCAAGAAGATACTTCGCATTGGTTACTATTGGAGCACTATGGAACGAGACTGTATCGAGAAAGTCAAAAGGTGTGCCAATTCCACGCTAATCTGCAACATGCTCCACCCTCACAACTTTACAACATGGTCACACCTTGGCCTTTCTCTTGTTGGGGGATGGTCATCCTGCCGGGAGCAATGGGCAGTCATTCGTCCTAGTGGCAGTCGACTACTTCACAAAGTGGGTCGAAGCACAAGCCTATCGAACCCTCAACGCCAAGAAAGTGGCCGAATTTGTAAAGATTAATATCATGTGCCGATACGGCGTGCCTCATGAAATCATTTCCGACAACGGCTCTCACTTTGAGAAAGAAATGGATGCACTTTTGGTAGAATACAAGATCACCAAGCACAAGTCATCTCCTTACCATCCCCAAGCAAATAGCGCGGTCGAAGCAGCAAATAAAAACATCGAGACCATCGTCAAGAAAATGGCCTCAACAGGAAGGGATTGGCCCGAGAAGCTACCTCTAGCATTGTGGGGCTACCGCACATCAATACGGTCTGCAACAGGAGAAACTCCTTATGCATTAGTCTATGGTTCTGAAGCCGTACTCCCTATCGAACTTGAAGTCCCATCTCTACGGGTCCTCCTCGAGAATCAAGTCAACGAGGTCGACTGGATGCAAAGTCGATATGAACAACTAGCCTTGCTCGACGAGAAAAGGTTAAGAGCACTCGAACGCACAAGGGCGTATTAGCAAAGGATGGCGAGAGCTTTCAACAAAAAGGTGAAGCCTCGAAACATCAATGTGGGAGATTGGTCTTAAGACAACATCCTCCTAATGCCATGAATCCCTGGGGAAATGGGGACCCCGATGGATCGGTCCGTACGTGGTCAAAAAGATACTAAGCGGTGGTGCAGTCCGGCTTGTGGATTTAGATGGTGACCAGCTACCAAAGGAGGTCAACCTCGACAAGCTCAAGAGGTTCTACGCTTAATAAACAAAGACCATTAAAAAAAAAAAAAAAAAAAAACGCTCGCTAGGTTGAAAACCCGCAAGGGCGGCCTAGGCAAAAATTAGAGCACGTGCAAAAAAGAAGCCCGCTAGATTGAAAACCCGAAAGGGCGGTCTAGGCAAAAAACAGGGTGCACAAAAAAAAAAAAAAAAAAAAAAAAAGGTCTTTGTTTGTTTGAACTACGAAGACCTGAGCCTCCCAACTGGAGGAACATAGGCAACCTTCGGGTGCGGTCTAAAACATATCAAAAAATACCCAATTCACTTCAAATGACAAAATGCAATTCTTATTCATTCAATGAACTATTCAAACCATTACAACGAATTTATTGAGCAACAAAAGACATCAAAATATTAAATCCTAAAACAAAGTGGTCTAATTGCAATCTCTTGGGGTACAAAGAAAAATCTAATCTTTCTTAGGTTTGGGAACCCATTGTTTCTTGTTATGTCCTTTAGTCTTCTTCGATGGGGACGGAACATTCTTGGGACCGCCAAGACGGGAGAAAACGCTAGGACGGGACGGAGCTTCATCAACGGCTTTCCCTTTGCCCTTATCAAGCGGAGCCTTAGCGGGGACAACCATGGGACGCTTCCACACATAGGAGGAATTTCCTTTACCTTTCTTCTTCTTGGGAAAATGACGGGGTCTATAGTCCCGCACATGAACCACCGGTCTCACGGGGTCAACAACATCGTCATTGGGCCTTCCCAAACGATCAAAAACGTTCGGACGCTTCTCCACCATCGGGACGGACCCCACAGCTGGAACGGCATTCACCACTGGAACGGACTTCTCACCCTCGGGGACGGAAACCTTAACTTCAAAGGAGAAAGTCATTGGGGCCATTATGACAAGAATTTTGCGGTTAAAGAGGAGAAAGTGTTTGCAAAAGAATGCTGTGTGACCATTCTGGTCGAAAATGGTTCAAAATTTATAGCTGTTGGAACATTCTGATCAGAAAAAGAAAGGGGCTGTAATTCAGCAGGCCAGAAGCACGCGCCTCCGACCAAGGCTGCACAACGCGCGCGCCTCCCACAAGCAAGGCCCGACGCGCGCGCCTTTGACAGCAATTCAGACAGAAACAGCCCTTGTCAGTTCAGAACAGAACCCAAGCACTTCAACATATCCAACCTGCAGCAAAATCAAACCCCAGCAACAAAAAGGAGTTCAAGCATCGACAACAAGCACCCTTTGGGCACACATTTGTTTGTAAAGAGTCGACATCTAAGATCGAGTCGTTAATAGAACATAAAAATGAGTAGTAAAATAAATAGGATTGTAAATACATGTTAAATGTTATTACAGGCAAAAGTAAAAGTGTTTCAATCCCTCATCCTCTCAGCCACAACAGCTCGGGCACGTCATCACCAACACTGTGCTCACCCTCTGCTACCGCTCTCGGTCTCCTCATCGTCATCATCATCCTCATCATCATCATCATCATCCTCAGACTCAGATGTCTCAATCACAACATCAGGACGGGTCCTCTTGGCAGCTCTCCCTGATGAACTGGCGCCGCCCCGGCTCTGGCTACCCTCTCGGCTCAGGCTCCTACTATGGCTACCTCCGTGGCTCAGACTCCTGCTCAGCGACTGCCTCGCTGAAGAGACAGCCTCATCAATGTCCAGTGCAGCATCCCTGCAGCCTCGTCCCATGCCCCGAGCACCTCGGGCAGCTCCTCTCGCAGCACCAGAGACAGCACCGGCAGCACCTCTAGTCATGGCAGCAATATCCCTGCACAGCTTCAGCACCCTCTCCTCCAGCTGGCGGAGCCTCCGCCTCATTCCTTTGTTCTGCCTACCCAAGTGCCTATAAGCAGCTACGGGCACCTGTTGCAACAAAGAACAGGGAAAAGAAATTACATCAATACAAAGGACAGAAAAACAAGACTGGAACTGAGAAAATGTAAAGATGGTCAGAAAAACATACCACAGCAGCCTGAGCGGGAGGCTCCCTCTCCGGTGACATATCCTCGGGAACAATCTCCCTCTGCTCCTCAAAGACCCCGAAGTTTGAATAAGTGTAGTAGGGAGGAGGCAAAGGAGGATCGAAGCAATATCCAGCACCGGTGGGATAGAATCGGGCCGAAGTCTGCGGAGCAACATGTGTCTCCCTCGGATCAGTGAACATGAAACCCTGCTGGAGGTTATGCTCTCGAAATAAACTGTAATCCTGCTCCAGATGAATAAAAGGGACAGCATCAACCCCCGCAAGATAGACTGCCCGGTCTGCCTCTGAAAGAGCCCTCCAATTACGAGGACAGAAAGGCGGAACATCAGGAACCGCTGGCCTAGGAGGGTGGTGGAAGTCCGTCACCTGACCACCATGCTGCCAAAACACTCTCTCTCCAAGGTACATCGCCATACACTCCACTGAGCTCATCAGGAGCCTCGAACGGGTGGGAATCAGGGTATGCTCAATAAAGGCATAAATAGCTCTCCACGGAAACAAAGAAAAGGCGACAGCCTCCGGCCTCAAAGAATCCAAGTGGCGCCGAGCTGAAAGCAGGCTGATGGGAGCAGTGCCGGTCCTCACGTTCCTCTCATACCATGATAACAAGCAGCCAAGCCCGCTGCACCCCAGTTGTAATGACCGGCCTGGTCCAAGTCTACCAACAAGTCAAGCAAAGCCAAAGAGGCCGAGGACCCTCCACTAGCAAATAGGGTATGAGACAGCAAGTACCATATAAAACAACGGGCCACAGCATCTACCCGCTCAGCAGTGACACCCAGAGGCTCAGCTGCAAGAATGCTAAAATATCGGCGGATGCTCCCCCAAGTGACCCGGAAATTCTTCACCGGGAAGCCACAGTCAACGAGAGCCAACAGCTCGTCGGCAGTCCTAAGGGTCCCCCTCAAAACGCAAGGGACAGGCTCCCCCGCAAACGGCAGACCAGTCAATACCGTAAATTATGTGGGCGTCATCGTGACCTCTTCCATGGGCAAATGAAAAGTATGTGTGGTGTCCCACCATCTCTCTCTCAAAGCCTGAATAACGTCCGGGTCATTCTTCAGTGCCGGCAGACTAATGATAAAAAGGCCAAAGTGGGTAGCCTGAACTCGAGCCCTCACATTTTCGGGCAATTTGTTCCAAATGTCCACTGGACCATGAGCTCCGCCTCGAATCTCCGATAGGCGGCTCCACTCCTGAAAAAGAACAAGGAACAACGAAAATTTCATCAGCATGACTGCTAGAAAAACGGATGAACTCAACACAGAGATTTCAATGGCAGAACAATGTACAAGCAAGTGTGTGAACATGAAAATGGACATCCCAACATGTTTCTTACAACAAATCAGCAACAAAAACAACATGCAAAGAATGATCAATAAAGCTGCTGCAGCAATATTTCGGGTAAAGAAAACAGAACTTCATGAAACCCGAAATCGACAAGAAGGGTGAGGCATTCTTACCAAACCCGAAGTCACGAAGTGAGAAATGTGGGTATGAGGCCGGAAAGTAAGCAAGCTCGGGTCCATAGCTTCAACCCCAATTTCGGGCTCCTCGCCCTGTGGCATCTCAAACGGAGGTGATTGCTGACGATCCGACATCGTTTCTTTGACGGAATTGATCCTAAAGCAGCAAGAAAGTGTTTTGGGGTGATTTCTCTACGAAAATTGGGCTTGGAATTTGGAGGGTTCTTCAATTTTTTGAAAACTGACCGAAAACAGCGAACAGCCTGTTTAAATATGCTGAACTTATGCGCCAGGCGCGCGCCTCCCGACATGCTCATCCGAGGCGCGCGCGTCCCACAACGAGGCACAGACACGCGCTCTTCCCATCATCAGGCAGGTTCAGAAGCAGTTTCCCATGCAAGAATCCATGCACCGTATCAAGGTTTCCCCACGGATTCCGAACTCCCTAAGTTCTGTCATGGTGCCACACCCCCCTCAAGAGTCAATCTCAACATTTCATCCCCAGCAGGAACATTTTTCTGGTCGCGGTCAACTGTGCCCGCACCCCATAATTCAAAAAGTCAAGTGTGACTCCAAGTGGCACGAGACTTCAAAGCAATATATCATCAAACGGATTCACTAACGGATTCGTCAACAAGGGTTCACCAACGGACTCATCCAAGGGATTCACTAACGGATTCACCAAACGGATTCACTAACGGATTCGTCAACAAGGGTTCACCAACGGACTCATCCAAGGGATTCACTAACGGATTCATCAAACGGATTCACTAACGGATTCGTCAACAAGGGTTCACCAACGGACTCATCCAAGGGATTCACTAACGGATTCATCAAACGGATTCACTAACGGATTCGTCAACAAGGGTTCACCAACGGACTCATCCAAGGGATTCACTAACGGATTCATCAAACGGATTCACTAACGGATTCGTCAACAAGGGTTCACCAACGGACTCATCCAAGGGATTCACTAACGGATTCATCAAACGGATTCACTAACGGATTCGTCAACAAGGGTTCACCAACGGACTCATCCAAGGGATTCACTAACGGATTCATCAAACGGATTCACTAACGGATTCGTCAACAAGGGTTCACCAACGGACTTATCCAAGGGATTCACTAACGGATTCATCAAACGGATTCACTAACGGATTCGTCAACAAGGTTTACCAACGGACTCATCCAAGGATTCACTAACGGATTCATCAAACGGATTCACTAACGGATTCGTCAACAAGGGTTCACCAACGGACTCATCCAAGGGATTCACTAACGGATTCATCAAACGGATTCACAAACGGATTCGTCAACAAGGGTTCACCAACGGACTCATTCAAGGGATTCACTAACGGATTCATCAAACCGGTTCACTAACAGCCTCATTCAAAACATTCAGTCAGCAGGTTCACCTAACGGATCATGCCACCCCCTCTATCAACAAAAGCCGCTCACACAGGGAGCGCACCACTATCTCTCGCAATTTCAAATTCCTGCTTTCATCGAGTCTTTGATTTTTCTTGGTGATGTCCTCGGCGGGTGTTTTTAACTTTCGTCGACGCGTTTTGCTTTGCAATCCACGTCGCCGAGGGGCTCTGTAGACACCCCGCCTTGGACCGCTCACCCCGATTGCACATTTGATTTTGTGTTTCTCCCCATTTTAAGTGTTTCTCGTTAGTTTCTGTCACTTCCAATCAAACTTGAAGTCCCATCTCTACGGGTCCTCCTCGAGAATCAAGTCAACGAGGTCGACTGGATGCAAAGTTGATATGAACAGCTAGCCTTACTCGACGAGAAAAGGCTAAGAGCACTCTAACGCACAAGGGCGTATCAGCAAAGGATGGCAAGATCTTTCAACAAAAGGGTAAAGCCTCGAAACATCAATGTGGGAGATTTGGTCTTAAGACAACATCCTCCTAATGCCATGAATCCCCTGGGGAAATGGGGACCCCGATGGATCGGTCCGTACGTGGTCAAAAAGATACTAAGCGGCGGTGCAGTCCAGCTTGTGGATTTAGATGGTGACCAGCTGCCAAAGGAGGTCAACCTCGACAAGCTCAAGAGGTTCTATGCTTAATAAACAAAGACCATTAAAAAAAAAAAAATCGCTCGCTAGGTTGAAAACCCGAAAGGGCGGCCTAGGCAAAAATTAGAGCACGTGCAAAAAAAGAAGCCCGCTAGATTGAAAACCCGAAAGGGCGCTCTAGGCAAAAAACAGGGTGCACACAAAAAAAAATGGTCTTTGTTTGTTTGAACTACGGAGACCTGAGCCTCCCAACTGGAGGAACGTAGGCAACCTTCGGGTGCGGTATAAAACATATCAAAAATACCCAATTCACTTCAAATAACAAGATGCAATTTTTATTCATTCAATGAATTATTCAAACCATTACAACGGATTTATTGAGCAACAAAAGACATCAAAACATTAAATCCTAAAACAAAGTGGTCTAATTTAATTGCAATCTCTTAGGGTACTAAGAAAAGTCCAATTTTCTCTTAGCCTTCAAATGACTACCCGATCGTCTCTCAATCCTATTCTTCTTAGATAGCGGAGGAGCACTGATACGCACCGAAACCTTCTGTGTTGCGGCACGTCTCCTAGCATAAAAGTCATCCAAAGGAGTACCGAAAGGGTCAGCAAGAATGTTACTCGAATCAGCAGCAGCCTCCCTATATCTCAAAGCGCTGCTAGGCTCAAAACCCTTTCCCAACAACTCGGCACGAAGCACATCGACCCAAGTGATGCCACGGTAAAGGGTACCAAACAAATAATCCAAGTAGCTCTCGGGAAGGAAGACACTCCCTCGATGCAAAGGAGCAAAAGCCCAACGGTTGCGATCATCTCCCCAAGCCGACTGAGGCTCACTCGAGAAGTCCGGACCCATGTAAGCAACTGGACAAAGCATTTCGTCCCTCGGAAAAGGAATCATCTGTTGGCGACCAAACTGCCGCAGAACCCGCTCTGGCTGGTAAAATGACGAATCTCTCAAGCCGGGTACAACCACGTGCTGAAAACCAAGAGTCCATTCCACAAAAGGACGAAGAGCCCAAGAAGGAGGGCACCACTCAATATCGATGGTTACCCGAGAGGCAAAGAATTTCTTCCAACCATCTTCAGATAAATCCCGGATCAATAACTTCCTCCTATGAACAGTAAAAGGAGACAAATCACCATCCGGGGAATAAATCTTGAAGTGTTCTCGGAGCCATATGGTCAAGAGCCAAGGGCTTACCCGACACATCTTGTCCGTCCTATGTAACTCATCAAGGCCGTGCAACGTCTCCCCTACGAAAAGAGGGATTATACTAAATTGTTGCTCCTTGGCTTGCAAAATAATCTCAGCCAAATGCGCATCCGCAGTCCCGAAGGGTGCAACAAACAGTACTTCACTAAAGAGACAAGCGGCCATGGCATTCCTCTTGAAAGATTGAACCACCGGATCCTCCGAGTGTAAACTGAAGAACATCGGCAACTCAGTTATGTCAATCACAGTACCGTGCAACATCTTCCTCACGTCCTCAATAGGGAGATTCAGTGACTCAACCCAAGAGTCAATGGCACCACGGTGATATTTAGGGACGGCAATCCGACCGGCCAAAGGCATGCCAAGGATGGTCCCGAAATCATCAACAGTCGGCACCATTTTTAGCTGAAAAGTTGAAGGTATGGCTGTCGCAATCCCAGAAATCCACGGCAGCTCTCAACAAATCCCAATCCGGCTTCAACGTCCGCAAAGTGAAAAGAATACGGAACCCGAAGTCTTTAATGAAGGCTTTCTTGGGATGGGTTTTGAAACAATACACAAAAGTGCCCAAGTCCTTTTCATACCCACTAACAACCTTGGCATCAAGAGCAAAAGAATTGGAAGCCATGGAAAATGTTGATCACAAGCAAAGTTAAGCAATAATATGATGTTCAAAATGGCAGAAAGGGGCTGTGAGAATCAAGTGGTCGAAAAGAAGATGATATTATAGCTGTTGGGTGTTCTTTTGGCCAGCAAATGTCAAGCCCGGAATTCCGCCTCCCAGACGCGCGCGCCACCCGCCAGCGGTCTGAAATGCACGCGCGTCCCAAGCCTACAGAGTAAAGCGCGCGCCTCCCAAGCCTAGATCACTTCAGAAAAGGCCTTGTCAGAGATCTCCAGCCTAAATCAATACACAGCCCCTGTCCTCAGACACCCAGTTGGGCACACCTTCTTCTGGTCCGCCCTTAAGGCATGTCAAAGATTGAAAGTAGGATAGAAACTCCCACTCAAAAGTAGGCTGTCCTTCCCCACGGATTCCGAAGTCCCTAAGTTCTGCCACGGATGACATACCCCCCTCAAGAATCAATCTTAACATCTCATCCCCAGCAGGAACATTTTTCTGGTCAACGGTCAACTGTGCCCGCACCCCACAACTCAAAAAAATCAAGTGTGACTCCAAGTGGCACGAGACTTCAAAGCAATACCTCATCAACGGATTTCACTCACGGGTTCGTCAACAAAGGTTCACTAACCGCCTCCTCAAAGGTTCACTAACGGCCTCCTCAAAGGTTCACTAACGGCCTCCTCAATGGTTCACTAACGGCCTCTCCGAAGGTTCACTAACGGCCTCCTCAAAGGTTCACTAACGGCCTCTTCAAAGGTTCACTAACGGCCTCTCCAAAGGTTCACTAATGGCCTCTCCAAAGGTTCACCAACGGCCTCATCAATGAATTTCACTAACGGATTCGTCCTCAAAGGTTCACTAACGGCCTCCTCAAAGGTTCACTAACGGCCTCCTCAAAGGTTCACTAACGGCCTCTCCAAAGGTTCACTAACGGCCTCCTCAAAGGTTCACCAACGGCCTCTCCAAGGTTCACTAACGGCCTCTTCAAAGGTTCACTAACAGCCTCTCCGAAGGTTCACCAACGGCCTCTTCAAAGGTTCACTAACGGCCTCCTCAAAGGTTCACTAACGGCCTCTTCAAAGGTTCACCAACGGCCTATCCAAAGGTTCACCAACGGCCTCATCAATGAATTTCACTAACGGATTCGTCCTCAAAGGTTCACTAACGGCCTCCTCAAAGGTTCACTAACGGCCTCTCCAAAAAGGTTCACTAACGGCCTCGTTCAAAAGGTTCACTAACGGCCTCATTCAAAATATTCAGCCGGCATGTTCACCTAACGGATCATGTCACCCCCTCTATCAACAAAAGCCGCTCACACAGGGAGCGCACCACAATCTCTTGCAATTTCAAATTCATGCTTTCATCGAGTCTTTGCTTTTTTCTTGGTGATGTCCTCGGCGGGTGTTTTTAACTTTCGTCGATGCGTTTTGCTTTGCAATCCACGTCGCCGAGGGGCTCTGTAGACACCCCGCCTTGGACCGCTCACCCCGATTGCACATTTGATCTTGTGTTTCTCCCCATTTAAGTGTTTCTCGTTAGTTTCTGTCACTTCCGTTAAGTTCCTGACTGACTTCGTTAAGTCCAGGGACTAAACTGAATAATAGGGCTGACTTTCTAGTCCATTCTGTCAAAATTGCCTTCTCTGAGTCGCGCGCCTCCGACAGGAGGAGCCAGACGCGCGCGCCTCCCGCCCCCAAAGCAGGAAGCGCGCGCCTCTGGGCGTCAGTTACAGATTTCTGGCCAGGATTCTCTCCCTTGCTCAATTTACAGGATTTTGCCCGGGAAGGATTTCTTGGTGACTGAGTTTTGGCACTAAAAATACCTCTCTTTCACCTATAAAAACCTCCCTTTACCTCCATTTTCAAGGGACGAAAACTTAAGACAAAACTTTGACCAAAAGACCTTGACTTTACCAAATTTCCTATTCTCAAAGCATTTTCCAAAGGATTTCTCCAAGTAATTCAACAAGAAGTGTTTGAAGTCTCTTGAAGTCTAGGTAAAGCTCTTTCTTTCCCCTTCTCAACTTCATCTCTTTTCTCTTTCTTTTTGTTTTATCAAAGTGCAATCACCCAAATCATTTTGGGACATGACTCTAATGATCACCGCATCTCATTGAGGTCGGTTAAAGAGTTATCTCCTACATTCCAAACTCTATTTTAAACCCCTTTTTATGATTTAAAGAAGAAGAAGAAGAACGTTTATCATTCATGTAGATTTTGATCAAGCAAGACCAACTTTATTTGGGCGAGATGGGTGTTTCGGTACTTCCCATCTCGTAATCTAACCCCCGAACCTCAAAACAAAGAATCTCTATTTTCGTAATCAAACTTAGGCTATTATCAATAGGTTTTTCTTATGTTCCTCAAAACATAGGTGGCGACTCTAAACAATCTAAAACAAGTTAGACATCCTAGGATAATTCACGCGCTCTAGCCAGGCCGTGGCTCCCCGGGGTATCTACAATATCTTCTTTCTTGCATGAGACCGGACCCGAAGGTTGCCTACGTTCCTCCAGTGTAGAGGCTCAGGTCACCGTAGTTCTTGTGGATGCTCCATTTGTCGAGATGGTTGTTGCTTCGTCCTTCATCGGTGGAATGATGTTGATCTTGTACTTCTTTGATTGAGGGGGATTTTTTTTTTTTTTTTGTGCTCTAACTTTTGCCTAGGTTGATTTGAGGATTTCAACCTAGCGAGCTTTTTTTTTTTTAATCCCCTTTTGAAAACTTTGCTTCATGATTGTTGCTCCACCTTTCTTTGTCTTGATTTCGTCGTTGTTGATGTCTTCGTTGTTGATGCCGTCGTCGATGAGGACAAGAACGACCTTTATTTAATGATTGACTTCAAAATTTAACATTGGACGAGAGGAAACATTAATGCACACATTAGAGGACTTTTGACTCTTTTTTTTTTTCATCCTATTTCTAGGTAGGGAAAGAGAAATGGAGATTGTTGTTGTCGTCCTCATTGTCGTTGTAGTCTTCATTGTCATTGAAGTCTTCCATGTCACTACATTCATCCATGTCATTGCTCGGATCGCTCGGGAACCTTTTGTCGTTGAAGCTTGTGTCATAGGAGGATTCGGCCACTTCTCGGAGCAAATTGTCAACTCTCATTCCCGCATCATACATGCTTGAAAAATCGGGATGAAAAGCCCCACTAAGATGAGTGCGGTAGTCCATTTTTAAACATTTCAAGAAGATGTCCATTTGTTCCTTCTTTGAGGGCCTATCAATGACCTCGGCTAGCTTGTCATTCCAACGGCGGTAGAAGTCCCCAAATGATTCATTACCCCCTTCCACGGTGCTCTCCAACTCTTTCTTGGTGGGACGGAACATGGAGTTGCCTTGATATTGTGACTTGAAGGCAAGCATTGCGGCATCCCAATTGAGGCGGGTGGAAACTGGAAGACCCATATACCAATCTTTTGCGACCCCCTCGAGAGTAAGCGGGAAGCATTGTGCCATTATTTGAGGAGATGCTTTCTTTGGTTGTAGATACCCCGATCTCGCACCTCTCATCAAACCTTTTTAATCGGTCTAAACCCTAAAATTGACCTAGAGCCCTCGATTTGTCTATGCGGGAGTGCCGTGAGCCTTATCGGTGCATCTAATGGATGAGCGGACTTCAAATTCATGATCAGAGCGAAAAAAAGAGTAAACAAGCATGTACTTCAATTTTTGAGTGGCGGGACCCGAAAACGGGGCCCGCACCCTTAGAACTGCTCGTTTTAATCCATTCTGTGCACTTAAAAATATACTATTGTCATCCCTTGCTCATTAACCTATTTTAGATAGACGTACGTGACCACAAGATTATTTCAAGCAACTTCCATGTTGGGACCGCAGACAACCGAGACATCGTTATGCGCGCATTCGGACAAATCTTGGACTGTTGCGGAACCAATACCGGAGCAAAATTTTGATCATTCACGCCTAAAAGAGTCAGACAAGTGGCCCAAGTTGGCTGGCCAAATCAATAAGGAAGGATCCAATCAGAATGCGACAAGTGGCACTTTGGGAAGAAGGGACGGAGGTATGAGCCGTACGGCTGGTTTGGGAGGTTCAGACAGCAGTTTGTTCTTCAACAACTTGGCCTTTCAAACTCAATATCAATCCATCCCAGCTGCATTTGAGGCGGGTAGCGACCCCCTAAACTAACTCCTAAGCCTAGCAAGGGTGGCCTAAGGTCATTTCCCACCTCCCTCCTCCATATACTCACCTCCCTCATCCATTTTTTTAAAGAGAGATCATTCACACAACACTCTTGCTCTCTTTAAGAACTAGAAGAGTTCTCAAACCTCAGTCCATACACCACCACAACACCACCATAACACCACCAAAAACACACACCAAACACAAGCAAAAACGACCCACTCAAACACTCTCTCAATCTAAGGCAAACACCTTAAGAAAAGCAACAAAAAAGTCTTCCCTTGGAAGCAAAGGAAGCACACCTAGGTAATCTCTTTTTCTTGTAAAGTTAATCCATGTAAAATGTATATCTCCATGTGATTTGTAAAGAGGTCTAGCCACTTGTTAGGCTAGACCTCCATTTGGGAAACATCAATGTAATATTTGCGACTTTTTCTATGTTCATGTCCAAATGAGTGTTCATGATGATCTTGGATTCTTGAGTTGTTTCCTACTGTAAATAATGTGAATATTGATCATATTTTCATGTTAGTGTTGATGCAAGATGATTTGGGGAGGTCTTCCAAAAGATGAACATGATGCTTTCTTCAAAACCCCCCAAATATGTCCATGACTTGTTTTCTCTACATGTTAATCATCATGTAATCTGAGTTAAAGGCATGAATGGGTGTTGTTTTGCATTGTTAATATGTGTATCTATGTATGTTAAAGGTCTCATGTCCATATCATCCCATTTGAGTGTGTTTTCATGAGTATCTTCATGCCTTGTGTGGATTTCCAGCAGTCTGTCAGTCTGTATCTTTCTGTCTTGTTTCTCTCTTTGTGCATATAAAACCAGATTAACATACTTCCTGTTCTGACACCAAAATGTCAGAGGTTTTTTGTGTGACTTAAACTTTCTCAATGGCCTTGAAACTTTCGATATCTAAACTTTGATATGTTAGTAATAACTTTAATGTTTAGTGTTACCCATGATTCCCCCATTTTCATGATGTAAAAAGTGTATATTTTATGGATGTATGCATATCTGTCAGATTTGGCTGTTGAAAGTTTTACCTTGCATGCCTTGTTTCGACACCTTAACATGCTCCTAAAATCAGAGGAAAATTCATGGTTGATACTTGATGTGTTAGAGACTTTTCCTAACATTCACTTTCTAGATTTTGCAAGCATAAGAGCAGGTACACAAAGAAGGAAGGGACAGCAGTCCCTAAAATCTTTGGGGACGGAGTTTGGACATTCTTTTTTATGGGATTTGTTTCCCTTTTTTGTTCACCATTGTAAATATTAATCCCCCACCCCCTCTTTGTGATTTCCTTTACTGGATATGAATGCTAAACCATTTTCAAAACCGAGTGGGAGTCTACCCAAACCACTCTCATTTGTGAATTAAAGCAAACAGTCCTAGAATAGGAAGACTCCCATGTATATAAATCACCATTTTTGTTATGGCATAAAATCAAGGAATAAAAGGAATAAAATGAATCTAAGTGGCATGCATACTAGAGACCATCACGGGCGAGGAGAGTGCCTAACCCCTTCTCTTCTCGTAACTTAGCCCCCCAACTCACTTTCTCTAAACAAAAGGTTTTATCTTCGTTTTTCCTAAAATAAAATGGGGTGACGACTCTTGACTGTTTTGATTCCATCGAGAGGAAACCATTGTGTGAGAACCGAGCGCATTTCCAAAAGTGCATTAGCACGAAACGGACCCGAACCGCCTTCGCGGGTGTAAGGATCCCGTCCTCAGGGCGAAACAAGCAAAGTTCGCACGAGGACAAAATGCCAAACACGGGTGGTTTTCACACAAACAACGGAGTCGCCACGTTAGTTTAATTTTTAACCCAAACTTAATGAAAAATGGTTAGAGAAAATGAGTTCGGAGGTCACGTTACACTTTGGGAAGAACTTGGACAAAGTTCACCCAAAGTGCCTCGGTAAACCGAGTCTCCCTAAGTTTGTTGACCAAAACGTCAAGTGTGTGTGTGTGTGTGTGTGTGTTTAAAAATGGGAGAAACCAATCTTATTTTAGAAAATGATTTTGGGGACGGACTTTAATTAATCATGGTAAGGATTAATAAAGTCAAGAGGGACAACTTGATCATCCTATGTACCAAATTCATGCCAAGATGAGATCCAAAGCCATGAATTGGACAATCATTGGAGCAATAACACCTTTACTTGGACAAATCCCCAACTTAGAGGATCAAAGATTGTGGCCAAACAAGAACAATATTAATAAGATATTTAACAAATCATGATTATATATATATAGCAATAATATAATAGCTTGAGAGGACAAGACTTGCAATATTGAATGACATTAATGTAAAACCCACTCACACTTGCATTAATGTAAAATTGCACAAAAATATAACAAGTCTTAGATTAATCCTTTGGTTTAGAACCCACACTCATGCATAAAACATGGAGGGCACCATGGATCTCAAGGCTTGGTTCCAAGTTGATAAAATGCATTAAGTAAATGACATTAATGTAACAAATGCTCCTCTCCACTTGGTTCATCATTTTAATACACCATAAAGTGTAAGATGAGACCATTGGGATCAAGGGAGCATTTGGATCCCAATCATATAAAGATTACATTTTTAAGCCAAATGATCAAAGATCATATCCCAAGAAAAGGAAAATAGAATGAGATGAAGAAGAAGACTTTAACAAAATAAAGATTTGATTTTTAAGCAAGCTTGGGGTAAATCATCAATTGATTGACCCAAGTTTGCTTCCTTTCCTTTTTCACTTAGAGACCTTGGGCTCTAATTTTCACTAACATGGTTTGTTCACCATCTACACTAATCACTCAATCTTGGATGAGAGGCCAATTTGGCATAATAACTTTGCTCTAGAATTCCTTCCCAATGAGAGAGCATGGCCTCTCTATTTATAGGGGGAATTGGGGGCTTGTTTGCAAATTAAAGTTGCATTTTGACCCTTCAATTTTGGACTTGGGGACCAAGCAAATGGGAACATTTTCATTTTAGTCCTTTAATTATAAAGACATTTTTTGATCACAAAATGGGTCATTAAAATGGGTCATCTTTAGTCACAAATTGGGTTGAAATTGGATCATTTTTAGGCACGAAATGGGCATAAATAGGCTGAGAGGATCAACGGTTCAGATTAAATCTGAGGGATTTTGGGGAAGATCCAATGGCCATAGAAGGATGGCATTGTTGGTGACAAAAGTGGGGGTGAAAGCCAATAGGAGTGTGCCACGCGTGGCTGTGAGGGTGAGGGGACAAAGTGGAGGTGACGGACCAATCATAGCGCAGCAGGTGGGGGGTTTGTCGGGTGAGTGGCGTGCACGTGGGGGACAAGGCGCGTGAGGCTGGCGGGTCGTCGGCGAGTGGGTGAAAGCGCGTCTACCAGGTGCGTTTTCGGAAGCTCGCATGCGCCTTCAGAAAGCGCGCCTGGTAGGTGCGACCGCCCCCTTTTCCTTGGCAATTTCCGAAAATTCCCACAAAGTCCTTTTGGGCTTTGTGGGGGATTTACCCATGGTCCTGACTTTCTGGAATTTACCATAAGGTCCCTCCCTTTTCCAGAATGATTCCGTTAATGCCTAAAATACCCCTTGAACATTATAATGACCCAATTAAATCCCAAATTACCCCTTAATTCCACAATTTAATTATTTAGGGGTAGTAAATCCGGATCGGGGTACTTACAGAGCCCCTCGGCAACGTCGCTTTCGAAGGAAGCGGGGTTGTCGATAAAATAAAGAATCCCGATCCGGCGAGCGACCAAGATGGGAAAGATGGTGACCAAGGTGGTCAAATGGCTGGACCCTTATCTTTAAAGGATTCCTACGTATCCCGTTTGCGGGGAATCAAGCCGATCGTAGTTCTGGTGAGAGAGTTTAAGGCTACTCGAACCTATAAGCATCCCATTTTGATGGGAGGACGGCATCGCCGATTTGGGTGAGAGATTTCAAGGCTACTCAAACCTATAAACGACCGTCGAGGTCGGGTGGGGAACTCAGGCATGACACTTATTCGGTCAGAGGCGGGGACTCAGGCATGACACTTATTCGGTCAGAGGCGGGGACTCGGGCATGACACTTACTTGGTCAGAGGCGAAGGTTCGGGCGTGACACTCATTTGGTCAGAGGCAAAGGCATTTGGGCATGACACCAAGGGGTCAGAGGCTAAGGCATTTGGGCGTGACACCAAGGGGTCAGAGGCTAAGGAATTTTGGGCATGACACCAAGGGATCAGAGGCGAGGCATTTGGGCATGACACCAAGGGGTCAGAGGCTAAGGCATTTGGGCGTGACACCAAGGGGTCAGAGGCTAAGGCATTTTGGGCATGACACCAAGGGGTCAGAGGCGAGGCATTTGGGCGTGACACCAAGGGGTCAGAGGCTAAGGCATTTTGGCATGACACCAAGGGGTCAGAGGCGAGGCATTTGGGCATGACACCAAGGGGTCAGAGGCGAGGAATTTGGGCATGACACCAAGGGGTCAGAGGCTAAGGCATTTGGGCATGACACCAAGGGGTCAGAGGCTAAGGCATTTGGGCATGACACCAAGGGGTCAGAGGCTAAGGCTTTTTGGGCGTGACACCAAGGGGTCAGAGGCTAAGGAATTTGGGCATGACACCAAGGGGTCAGAGGCGAAAGCATTTGGGCATGACACCAAGGGGTCAGAGGCGAAAGCATCTGGGCATGACACCAAGGGGTCAGAGGCTGAGGCATTTGGGCATGACACCAAGGGGTCAGAGGCTAAGGCATTTGGGCATGACACCAAGGGGTCAGAGGCTAAGGCATTTGGGCATGACACCAAGGGGTCAGAGGCTTGGGCATGACACTCGTTTGGTCAGAGGCGGGACATGGTCAACTTGGCTCTATGGGAGAGGGTTGACTTGCTGGGGATATGGTCAACTTGACTCATACGGGACAGATTTTTACTGGGCTTACGTCGGGGACGGCCTATGGTGACTATTCTAAGTCAAAGTTAATGGGCTTACGTCGGGGACGGCCATGACAAATTTTTAACTGGGCTTACGTCAGGGACGGCCATGACAAATTTTTAACTGGGCTTACATCAGGGACGGCCAATTTCGACAAATTTTTAACTGGGCTTACGTCGAGGACGGCCAAATTTTGGACAAATTTTTAACTGGGCTTACGTCGAGGACGGCCATGACAAATTTTTAACTGGGCTTACGTCAGGGACGGCCATATTTAGTTTCACAAAGCTGGGCTTACGTCGCTAGGACTGCCTGATTTTTGTCTCAGAGGGTCGCTCGGGGGACCTGAATTTTATCTCAAAAGGGTCGCTCGGGGGACCTGAATTTTATCTCAAAAGGGTCGCTCGGGGGACCTAAACTTTTCTCAAGATGGTCACTCGGGGGACCTAAACTTGTCTCAAAATGGTCACTCGGGGGACCTAGACTTTTCTCAAAATGGTCACTCGGGGGACCTAAACTTTTCTCAAAATGGGTCACTCGGGGGACCTAGACTTGTCTCAAAATGGTCACTCAGGGGACCTAGACTTTTCTCAAAATGGTCACTCGGGGGACCTATACCTTTTCTCAAAATGGTCACTCGGGGGACCTAGACTTTTCTCAAAATGGTCACTCGGGGGACCTAAACTTTTCAAAATGGTCACTCGGGGGACCTAAACTTTTCTCAGAAGGGGATTGACTTTTACTTGGTCAACCGGGTCAACATGGGCTTACGTCTAGGACGGCCATAATTTATTTCACAAAGCTGGGCTTACGTCGCTAGGACTGCCGGATTTTTGATTTCACAAAGCTGGGCTTACGTCGCTAGGACTGCCGGATTTTTGATTTCACAAAGCTGGGCTTACGTCGCTAGGACTGCCGGAGCAAAAGCTCACAAAACTCACCATCAAATGCCCAATGCAATTTGAAAGGGGAAAAACATTATTTTCACACAATATACCCTCAAATGCCCAATGCGAATTGAAAGGGGACAAGCAAACACATTTTTTTTTTTAAAATATTCATTCCTCAAAGCAAATCTTTTAACGAAGCATGTCAGTCAAATTTTTTATTTTAATTTAACCACGAGGTTTATTATGCATAAAGTCCTTGGGAGTTTCATCCATTCTTTAGGAGTGGTCGGGAGTAGAGGACCCTTTCGTCGTTGATGTTGGGGTAGCCCCATGTCCTTGCAATCGTCAATGCCGGGGTAGCCCCATGTCCTTGTCGTTACTGATGTCGGGGTAGCCCCAATGTCATCTCTTGGCCTTTGGCGTTGGCGTAGACCCAACATGACCTTTGAAGTGAGGTTAGGAACCCATCCCTTTTCCATGACGCACCCTTTCTTTTGCCTAGGCCGCCCTTGCGGGTTTTCAACCTAGCGGGCATCTCTTTTGCGTCTTTTATGGCACACCCTGTTTTTTGCCTAGGCCGCCCTTATGGGTTTTCAACCTAGCGGGCCACTTTTTTGGTGCCTTTCTTTTCCACTTTTTTTTTTTTTTTTTTATGAGTGATCCAGCCGACTCGATAGAACGGGGACTTAAGGTATCTTTTGGAGGAAACATGCAAGGGCAGTTTATTTGGGAGAGAGTCCCTTTATGTTGGTGAGCTCTTTGAGCAATTTATCATGAAATGGAAGGAAGCCCTTGCTTGACAGAATACAAGTGTTTAGCTCTTTCCTAAGATGTAGAGAAGAAGACTTGTCGAGACATTTGAAATTTGTCTTGGTTAAAATTATCAAAATGATTGCTTGGATGGACCATGTTTATCATTAAGTCAAGATTATAACAAGCAATTAGCCTTAACATGTATAAATGTTGTGATCAATTAAGATTAAGATTCGATCAACGGCAAGATCGGGAAGAGAAGGTGTTTATGGGGGATTGGCCCAAAGAAGGTGTGTCTTGGGAAATCGGTCATTGATGGGACCGTGGGGGGAGAGGCTTGGCTACCTTGGGAAAGCCATGGTTTGACCGTTCTTTCTCATGCTGTGACCGGACCCGAAGGTTGCCTACGTTCCCCTCAATGTGAGGAGCTCAGGTCGCCGTAGTTCGGCCATGGGCCGTTTTGCTGAAGTTGGCTTTCCTTTGGCGTCGTCTCGGAGGACATTGTTGCTCTTTTGACGCAGATCACTTTGCTTCGTGGTGGACGCCTTGGGACGGACCGCTTAGGATGAACCCTCTTTGATGTGAACTCCCTTTGAACGGGTCCTTTTGGGATGAGTCATTTCTTGGTCGTCTTTTGGTATAGACTTCCTTTCTCGCGAACCCTTGGGGGTAAACCTTTTGGATGAGCTTTTGAGGCAAACTTCCTCTTTGCATATGCTCATTTCCTTTCCTTCTTTCCACATATTCATTTTTTTTATTTTTTATTTTTTGGAGGGGGGGAATATTAGCCCTAACTTGCCATCTTGGACATTGACTCATTTGTAGCCCCTTTGTCACTTTCGGCTTTGCCTTTGAAGACTCGGGAAGTCATTTGCTTGGTTGCGCACACGCGATCATGGTTGAACCTTGGTTGTTGAGCAACAACGTCTTTTCCTCTTCATCGTCTTGGGATGCCTTTGACGTGCATCAAGAATTTTGTCTTGGAAAGGTGTATCGGGAATGTGTATCGGGTAAGTGTATGAGGGAAGACTTGCCATTAATGGTTTCTTCATGTCAATTGATCACAACATTTATTCACATCAAGATTAATTGTTTGCATTTAGCATTTTTCAGTTGTGTTTAGGTCCATTCGTCCTTAATGAGTCGTCATTGACTAGTATGCTTAGAAGTCAATTCATCATTTTAGGGACGTAGCAATCAATTGATAATAACAAGCAAGACAATTTCAAGAGTAAATGTGTATTGCAAATAATGTCTCAAGTCTAGGGAGAAGAGAATGAAAATGACTTTTTTATATAGATAACTTTGTACAAACATGTCCGGGTACGGACCTTTGTAAAAACAAAAAGACACAGTCCGGGACGGACTTTTGGTGAAAGTCTAGACCCTACGAGGCTGGAAGACTCAATTTTTTTTTTTTTTTTTTTTTTTTTTTTAGGGACGGGCTCCCATGAGGTGCGGTGGTCCATTTCTTTCTTTGACCGTTGGAGGGGTTGTCGGCGGCATATTCCATGTCTTCCACGGGGAACTCGGGTTCCGTGTCATCAGGAAAGATGTCGCGAGGTCTCCACTTGGCTCGGCGTTGTGATTGCCGGATCTGTCTTTGGCCATTTCTTTTCGATGACCTCCTTTCGAGGTACATGTTCTCGTGCATGTCATTCAGCGAGGTTACGGATCTCTATTTGATGTAGCCTCCTTTGGGATTTTGGAGCTTTGACCCTCTCTCGTGGACGATGGTCCGGTTTGTGTTGACCTCCTTGTTCACATGGGCGCCAATTCGGATGTGGGCTCCTTGGTTAATGTTTCAGACGGGCAAAACCGCAAAGGACTTTAGCATTTTAAACCTCAAGGTGAAATTATAACCATGGTTCAAGAGAGACGCTTCATTAGCAGATTAGCCTCTTAGGAAATCTTGATCTTTTATTTTAAGAAAATTGGATCTCCATTTTCTTCTGGGAAAAACATACTTTTGTTTTGGGTGGAAGACTCACACACACATTTTTTTTTCATTTTTTTTTTTTAGGATTGACCGGGCCGAAGCTGCCTACGTTCCCCTTACCACGAGGGAGGGGGTCCCACGTGATGAGAGGCTCAGGTCACCGTAGTTCGAACATGACTGACTTGTCGGAGGATAACGGGGATCCATCCATCCAAGGACTAAAACCGACTTCCTAGGAAACTATGCCTAGGGACTTCACGGGAATTCTGGGATCCATCCGAAGATCGACGGGTGTCTCGGAGGTCTTCCAAAGGCTTCACGAGGGAACCTAGGAGACAACGGCCTAGGGTTTCAGCAACGGGGACCTAGGAGACAACGGCCTAGGGTTTTAATAGGAATCTCAACAATGGGGACCTAGGAGGCAACGGCCTAGGGTTTTAACGTAAATCTCAACAATGGGGACCTAGGAGGCAACGGCCTAGGGTTTTAACGGAATCTCAACAATGGGGACCTAGGAGGCAACGGCCTAGGGTTTTAACAGGAATCTCAACAATGGGGACCTAGGAGGCAACGGCCTAGGGTTTTAACGGACATCTCAACAATGGGGACCTAGGAGGCAACGGCCTAGGGTTTTAACAGGAATCTCAACAATGGGGACCTAGGAGGCAACGGCCTAGGGTTTTAACAGGGATCATAACAGGGGTCTTGGAGGATAACGAGGATCCATCCAAAGACTTAACAAAATTTGACGGAGGTATTGGAGGATAACGGGGATCCATCCAAAGACTTAACGAGGCGACACTTGTTAGCGAATGTAATGTATCAAAGGCAAGGAGCAAAAACGGAGCAAGCTCATGCAATGTGCAATTATTCATTCATTCAAGTTTACTTAAAAAAGCTTTCTTGATTTGATCCTAAATGGTTGGAAAAGATTCCTCTTCTTTTTCGCAACTATTCTAAATCCTGGATCAGTGGAGGCCGTCACTACGCCTATAGACCCCTCGTTTTTCACATGTATTGCACGCTCCCATGGACGGACTATCCCGGGCGAGGGTCCTATAGGGCACGCGGCTTCCACCAACCAAAAGAAACGAACCTAGGGTCTAGTGCGTCGCAAGGTTCCCAATACGCGGGTCATCCTAATCATGATTAAGCCCCAGTCGGGATCGAGACTTTTTTCCGAAGGCTACACCGAAGGCTGCACCGATATTCCGACATGACCTCATTTTGATATGAGGCGTCTCAATCCTTGACCATGGGCTTAAGGATGATTAAAAATGACTTGCACATTAGGGCTTAACGACACGGTGTTACCCTATCCTTAGCATATGACCTTCGTTAATTGTGGTCGTCATTAACACACGAGTTGAAGGCGGGTTAGGCCACGCTTGCATTACATAAAGGAGTCACAACTCGGGAATTAACTTGGCCACAATTAACCTTGGACACGTATTAAGGACGTGGTAACGTGGACTAGACCAAAAACCAACCATAGTCACGGTATTTGTGTGTCACGGACATGTGTGGTTGACTCGGCTCGGAAGGGAAGGTGGGATGGACCCGTGCGCGCATCGAAGGGAACAAGAGCGCCCAACGAGCTGCATCGTGGCATCCATCCCGGGTTTGAAGGGCATTTGGAACGTGCAAGGTCAAGTGCGCGTAGTGTGACGCCTTTCTATGTTCCCTTTTGAGTCAAAATAGAAATTTTCAATCCATTTTAATATCTTGAGCAATGTATGGACAAGTATGAGCAATCATGAACAAATATGAACAAATATGAACAAATATGGACAAATATGGACAAACAAGAACAAGCAAGTAAGCAAGGCTACTTAACAAGTAAGAATTACAATTTGTACATGGAAGGTTTGTGCACAACCAAAGGTTCTTTGAAACCAATTTTTTTTTTGCAAGAAGAACAACCTTTTGAAAGTCATTTGTACCAAAAAAGTTGTGCACAAACAAGAAGAATTTAAAACAATTTTTTTTTGAAAAGGGTTATGCACAATGAGGCTTTGAAACCCCAATTTTAATGTCCAAAACAAAAATGTGCATGACCAAGTTTTGGAAATTCATTTTTTTTTTGTTAAAAGAAAGAAGGCAAAAGTGCACAAGATAGAGTCTGGAAATTGGAACCTGGACATGAAGAAGCAAGGAGACCACTCAGAATGTTTCTGCCTTGCACCAATTTGTTGATTTGAACATTCTGTGGGTCCGGCCAAAGTAGCCGTACGGCTAGATCATCCGTCCCATTATTTTTTGCAATTTTTCCATCTTCAAGTCATCCAGCCCCAGTTTATTGTATTTCCAAAACAGTTTCATTCCTTCGAGTCAAAACAGAAACACAAAACACACAAATTAGGCACAAAGTCAACAAACGGGGACGGGAGTTTGACCCACACATAAATGTCCCCAAAGCTTCTAGAAAGAAGTTTAAGAACATTTAATATCCCCAGTGGAGTCGCCACTGTAAGGATCCCGTCCTCGGGGCAAAACAAGCAAAGTTCGCACGAGGACAAAATGCCAAACACGGGTGGTTTTCACACAAACAACGGAGTCGCCACGTTAGTTTAATTTTTAACCCAAACTTACGAAAAATGGTTAGAGAAAATGAGTTCGGAGGTCACTTTACACTTTGGGAAAAACTTGGACAAAGTTCACCCAAAGTGCCTCGGTAAACCGAGTCTCCCTAAGTTTGTTGACCAAAACGTGCAAGTGTGTGTGTGTGTGTTTAAAAATGGGAGAAACCAATCTTATTTTAGAAAATGATTTTGGGGACGGACTTTAATTAATCATGGTAAGGATTAATAAAGTCAAGAGGGACAACTTGATCATCCTATGTACCAAATTCATGCCAAGATGAGATCCAAGGCCATGAATTGGACAATCATTGGAGCAATAACACCTTTACTTGGACAAATCCCCAACTTGGAGGATCAAAGATTGTGGCCAAACAAGAACAATATTAATAAGATATTTAACAAATCATGATTATATATATATAGCAATAATATAATAGCTTGAGAGGACAAGACTTGCAATATTGAATGACATTAATGTAAAACCCACTCACACTTGCATTAATGTAAAATTGCACAAAAATATAACAAGTCTTAGATTAATCCTTTGGTTTAGAACCCACACTCATGCATAAAACATGGAGGGCACCATGGATCTCAAGGCTTGGTTCCAAGTTGATAAAATGCATTAAGTAAATGACATTAATGTAACAAATGCTCCTCTCCACTTGGTTCATCATTTTAATACACCATAAAGTGTAAGATGAGACCATTGGGATCAAGGGAGCATTTGGATCCCAATCATATAAAGATTACATTTTTAAGCCAAATGATCAAAGATCATATCCCAAGAAAAGGAAAATAGAATGAGATGAAGAAGAAGACTTTAACAAAATAAAGATTTGATTTTTAAGCAAGCTTGGGGTAAATCATCAATTGATTGACCCAAGTTTGCTTCCTTTCCTTTTTCACTTAGAGACCTTGGGCTCTAATTTTCACTAACATGGTTTGCTCACCATCTACACTAATCACTCAATCTTGGATGAGAGGCCAATTTGGCATAATAACTTTGCTCTAGAATTCCTTCCCAATGAGAGAGCATGGCCTCTCTATTTATAAGGGGAATTGGGGGCTTGTTTGCAAATTAAAGTTGCATTTTGAACCTTCAATTTTGGACTTGGGGACCAAGAAAATGGGAACATTTTCATTTTAGTCCTTTAATTATAAAGACATTTTTTGATCACAAAATGGGTCATTAAAATGGGTCATCTTTAGTCACAAATTGGGTTGAAATTGGATCATTTTTAGGCACAAAATGGGCATAAATAGGCTGAGAGGATCAACGGTTCAGATTAAATCTGAGGAATTTTGGGGAAGATCCAATGGCCATAGAAGGCTGGCATTGTTGGTGACAAAAGTGGGGGTGAAAGCCAATAGGAGTGTGCCACGCGTGGCTATGAGGGTGAGGGGACAAAGTGGAGGTGACGGACCAATCACAGCGCAGCAGGTGGCGGGTTTGTCGGGTGAGTGGCGTGCACGTGGGGGACAAGGCGCGTGAGGCTGGCGGGTCGTCGGCGAGTGGGTGAAAGCGCGTCTACCAGGTGCGTTTTCGGAAGCTCGCATGCGCCTTCAGAAAGCGCGCCTGGTAGGTGCGACCGCCCCCTTTTCCTTGGCAATTTCCGAAAATTCCCACAAAGTCCTTTTGGGCTTTGTGGGGGATTTACCCATGGTCCTGACTTTTTAGAATTTACCATAAGGTCCCTCCCTTTTCCAGAATGATTCCGTTAATGCCTAAAATACCCCTTGAACATTATAATGACCCAATTAAATCCCAAATTACCCCTTAATTCCACAATTTAATTATTTAGGGGTAGTAAATCCGGATCGGGGTACTTACAGCGGGTGATCATTTCGAGGTTCGGCTTTCGAGCGCGGGCTCTCACATTGGTAGCATGGCCCAAATGTAGGAGTCGACATGAGCGTCGGGGAAAGAGTTGCCATTTAACTTGCCAATATCGGGCATCTTGAACTTTTCGGGAAGAGCCTCCATTGTGTTCATGGGGAGAGAAGCTTGATGAAGATCGGTTCTTGGGCCCTTGTGCAAATTTAGCCCACTAAGCCTTTGGTCAATGTAGGACATGAGAGTGTTGACCAAACCGGTATCAATGCTTTGGACCTTTCTTTCATTCGTGAGCTCTTTCAATTGGTTCTTGAGTTGAGCAACTTCTTTCATGTGGGCTGTTTTCACATGCTCGTAACAGGCTCACCATAAATCATCCTTGCGGCGAACATTCTCGGCTAGTGTATCAACTTGCCCTTTCAATGGTTCCACCATGCGGAATAACCCTTCGTTGGACACGGGAATGCTGTTGTCGTTGCCGTTTGAAGCCATTGGACCTATGGAGAGAACACGGTTGATCTTAGGATGTCCCCACAAACACCTTTTGAGTAAAATGATTTCACCCACAAACAAGAAAAGACTCAACCACATAAGAAAATGACTCTTTTTTATTTATTTATTTACAAAGTCGGAAGGACATAGTCCTTTTTGGGGTTTCTAGAAAAAATAGTGGAATCGTCACACTAGTATATAGACCTTCTCGCGGTCCCATATACTCATCGGATTCCACCACGCTTGTGATACCTACATGTGACGGGATTAAACTAAATTAATGTCATAAAGCATACATGCGGGGATGGATTTTTTATTTTCATCCAAAATAACCACTTTGGGGACTGATTTTTATTGCGTCCGTTGCAACAAATTGGCATGTATGATTTGAATACATTAGTTTAGGGAAATCTCGGCACATGAAAACCGACTTAGTCACGGAGTGTTAGACCCTAGACTAGAATTGTGTGGCTTGTGCTCGGCTAAAGAGAGGCTTAAAGGTCACCCCCGGCATGTAGTCGTGAACTACGCCACGGGCTGAGGTTTACCGCTTCGGAAGAGTCAAGGTCGGGTGGAGCTTGAAACTTCCTAAGACGGGCCTCGACGGGTTTGGGGTTGGACTTGTGCGACTCGATAGTGAGCAGTTGATAAGAATTGTGCGCGTAGTGTGAGGTCTAACAAGTGACAAAATATTTTTTTTTTCAAATGAAATAAAAAAAAATAAGCACGTAATTTACAACTTTCGAATCACACGTGTGACCGATAAAAATGAATAAACAAAAGTAAAAGGGGGTGTATGCAGGCCCGGTGCCCACACACTGTCAAAACTACCCATTCTGTTCACTGTTCTGTTTACTATTCTGTTCTGGAAAATGGCCCAGAAGCGCGCGACTCAGGGCAGTTACGTGGGAAGTGCGCGCATTGCGCCATGAATGTGGGAGGCGCGCGCATCTGGGGTACCTGTCAGAATGTCAGAAGAAACCACGGACTCAGGGGATTGCCCTGGTCCCAAATTATATAACTTTCCCCTGCAGAAACTTGTTAGCATAGAAATATGAAACTTGAAGGACAAGATGGAAGGTGTGCGATTCTGGTAATAAGGGTCGGACGCGCGCGCTTTAGGCCAAGAAAGCCGGAGGCGCGCGCTTCCTACCCTTTTTACCAGAATGCCCAGAAAACAGATATAAGAACACCAAAAGCAGAAAATGCAAGTTTAACCCTCTATGTCCCCAGGGGAGTCGCCACTGTAGATACCCCGGGAAAACCCCACTTGGCTAGAGCGGTGAATTATCCTAGGATGTCTAATTGATTTTAGAGTCGCCACCTATGTTTTAGAGGAACATAAGAAAAAACTAAAGAAAGCCAATTTTTGTACGAAAACCAGAGATTCGGGAGAGAAAGGATTCGGGGGTTAGGTGACGGAATGGGAAGTACTTAAACACCCACTCCGCCCCGCTTACGCGGGGTCTTGCTACTTTTGGTGTTCTAATTCATGAGAAAGTCCTTCGATTTATTAATATACGAGTGCTAACAATTACAATGAAAAGAAAGGGAAAACAAAAAGAAAAATGATTTTATTGATTTAATTTATGCTAAAGATTACATGTTGAATTATCTTAACAATTACATTAATAATGAAATGGGGAGATTAAAGTAGAGATTAAAATGTAGGGAGATAACCTTACCCAACTTTAATGTAGTAAAGTGGTCATTTGGTCATGTCCCATTTGATGAGGATTGCATACATTACTAAGACATGTGAAATAAGAGGAAAAGAATAAAGTACCTTAAGAAAGTGGGCTTCAAACTTGGACTTGAAAATGGTGTTGTTGTAAGACAATTGTTGTAGAACAATTTTTGTAGAGTTTTGTTGTGTTAAACTCTTGTTGGGAGAACTCTTGTAAAGAGAATTCTTGGGAGAATTGTGTATAGTGTATTTGTGTAGAGATTTCAAGTAAAAAAAAAAGGTCCTTTCTAAGGTAGAAGAAGGTGATTTTTATAGGTAAAAAGGAGAGGGAAAGGTTGGAGGGAAAAGATGATCATCCATGTGAAATGGAATTGACCAATCAAAAGTAAGATAAATAAAAAAATAAATGAAAAAAATAAAAGAAAATCAAATAAAATAAAAAGGAAATATTTTGTTTTAAAGAAAAGGCTTAGAATGTGGGATTGGGAGTTATGAAATAAGGGGGGATGAATGTGGATGAAAAAGGAAGTGTTTGTGATCAAGAAAATGGAGGGAAAAGGCTGCAATCCGTAACTGCCATAATGGGAAGCGCGCGAGTCCCGCTTTTGGGGCGAGAGGCGCGCGCGTCCCGTTGACAGTGTCGGAGGCGCCCGCGGGTAAAAATGACAGAAAGACAGAAATGACTCTAAAATTAATTCTGTTATGCAGTTTAGTCCAAAACTAACATAATCAGTTAGGAACTTAACGGAAGGAACAGAAATTAACAAAAACAAGTAAAATAAAAATACTATGTATACAATCGGGGTGAGAGGTCCAAGGCGGGGTGTCTACAGTTAGGTCTATGGTTATTAGATATATTAAATGGGCCTAATGCAAGTGGGATATTGTTGGTGTGTATGCCCTAGGCATGATATTATGATGTTTAATGTTATCATTTTATCCATTAGATATAGAGATGTTACTTGATTATTATTTGATGTTACATGTTTTTTTAATAATAATCTCCCTCCCTAGAACTTATAAATAACTAGTATAAGTTTAATAGATAATCATGTGATGATTATGTGTATGTGATACGACTTATGGGTACTTGTTGGTGAACATAGTACTGGACTTGATTCGTTTATAAGATTTATGTCATGGTCAAATTTCATAATTAAATCTCATAATAGTTATATTATTAGAATCCTTAGACCTGAGATTATTACGTTCTTGAACATAATGAACATTATGTTTGACATATTCAAACGTTACTCTTAACCAAGTAATCATAAAGGATATGATTGGCGTGATCGGAGTTATGTAAGGAAGTGTAATAAGTCAAGATGGAATTTGTCCCTCTTCGTGAGAGATGTCAAGCTTGGGCCCCTCGATAATTAGTATTGATAAAATGCATGGCCATGCTCAAATGAATTGATGAGATCAACGTCATTTGTATTATCAATGTATTTGGAATCGATAAAAGTATTGAACAATGTAAGTTGACCACGGACCATGACATACATTCAATCGTGGATAAAGGGGTTGTGATATGTTCTATGAGGATAAATGAACTTTAATAAGTGATATTATTTGGGTAATCATGATGGCTTACTAGATTCCGCTCATTATTTATGAGAACGACTTTGGCCGGGCTCATTGTCAACTTAATATAATCCTATGGGGTCACACACAAAAGAACAAAACAATTAAAGGCTAAAAATGAGTTTCAGGGGTTGCACGGTCTCGTAGCAATTGTTGCACGGTCTCGTAGCAATTGTTGCACGCCCGTTTTGGACAGAAGGGTGCAGAAATCTGGAGTTAGTGCACGGCCATGAACCTTAAAGGACTCAGTCGTGCACCTGAAAGGACTCGTCCGTGCATGAGCTGGACTGGGCTGTTTTGTGATTTCGGATTTTTACGGGATTTGGCTTATTTCCCCTTAAATGTTAAGGTGTAATAAGTATAAAAGACCCTCTCTTTGACCCTAATCAGTACCATAAGCCTCCATTGTATAGAGAAACAATATTCTTGTTCTAAGATTTATAATCAAAGATTAAAAAACCAAAAACTCATATAGCAAAAGAATTAAAATTCGATTTTTAATTATTGGATCTAGTATTCCGGATCAAGAATGATTTCTTCATATTAATTTCCATGTGGATATTTATAGACGGTGATTTTTTTTATCATCTTCAAGTTCGTGTTCCTGCGATTGTGATTTGAAGAACGCTTGGAGGAAAATTCAAATCTCAAACTTTGAGGATTCGAAGATCTAAATTTTAAAAGCATCACAACGGTTAGTATTTTAAATTCATCTAGTATTTATTTTAATCATTTTGAACGGATCTGGGATCTTGAGTTTTATTCTTGTTGTTTTCTACTGTGCATGTGTGCTCAAAAGCCAATACTTTCAATATCCCACCGTCTCTTACAACTGCCCGTACAACCCAAGTCACCACTCGCACCTTATCTCCGCCATTGTCGCCTTTATCATTCCCTCAAGCCAACCTTGCCGCTGCCTTTTAACACCTCTAAAATGTAGCCTTTTGCTCGATTTCAAAATGACATTTCAAATGTGATTTCAATTTTTCCCTTTTTATTTTTTATTTTTGCCGAGATCATTAATTTGGAAGGTTTTAATTTGTTTATTGTGATATATCTTCTTTTTTATGCGACTTATGCTTGAATCAAGACTTCGGTTTGTTGTTTATGTGGATTATGCCCGGATCTGGACTTAGGATTTGAGAAATTTTGGGTTTTTATTTTAATTTTTTGATGTATTGGTGGTGATCTTGGTTTATGGGATTTTCAATTGAATTTTTGCTTTGAATTTCATGAGTATTGAATAATCTGAATATGAAGAGTTGTTGGTCATGTGGTGGTTATTGATGATGATGGTGGTGGTTAGATAATGGTGGTGTTCTCAGTACCATAAAGGTGACGGCTGTAATGATTATAGTAGGTGATGGTCGGTGGTGGTGTTGTTATGGTGTTAGGCAATTGGCAGAGACGGTGGCTTGATTAGGGGTGGTGAGGTATGAAAATGTAAAGAAATAATCTAATTAATTTATAATTAATAATTTAATTAAAAATAGGAAAGTTAGAATAACTATTAAAAAATTATAGTAATTGTTAAATTTTATAACTTTATTTTTTAAGACAATCTATTTGATTATGTAGAAGGAATATATGATAACTAAATAATTTATTTAGTAAAATCATAAATTTAATGTTTGGTATTTTTCAATACATTTAGTAATATCAAGCATTTTTTAAAAACAAAACATGAGAAAGTATTTTAAATATTTTAAATTTATTTTTTTAGGAAATATAAAGTAATTACTTTTCTTAGAAAAATAATACATGAGAAAGTTTTTACATTTTCACCCCTTATTACTCCCACCTCATCACTTTTTGTCAACTTGTAAGCCAACTCAGCTAATTGATGACGTCACATGTGTCACATAAGCGATTTAACGGCAAATTTGACAAAATTTGGATGGATGGACGACATGGAACACAAATAAGTAGAATAGTGATGAAAATGTAACACGCAACGGATCGGTGACCAATAGGAAAAAATTATGTGACCTTTGAAGCATTTAACTCATGCACTAATGTCATTTATTTTAAAATACATCTAAGAAAATATGTGTATTAACCCTCATGCATTATACACCCATAAATAATTATCTTCTGCATTTATATACCTACTTTATAAATTACCCATCTACTCATTAATTTATCATCTTTTGAATTTCATCCACATTTTCTTACCCCCTCCCACATATTTTAAACCACACTTAGTTAAAAACCTTCAAAATTCTCCCTCAATGTGAAAAAAAAAAATGTCAAACTTCTTACTTCATTTCGTTGAAAGCCAAAGCATGAATGAAATGACACTCTAGTCGGACGTATATGAAAGTAAGTTTTCTTTTCACTCTAACTCTTTTATTGTGTGTGTTTTTTTAGTTTGTAATTCAATCCTAGTAGCATCTTTCGATAGGTTGTAATAACCGAGCATATCGATAATGTTCGACAACTGTCCACCGAACATTTTCAATTTGTTCGCCTATGATCCATCGAACTTATTCGACCATTACCCACTTAAAAGTTTGTAAACGCTCTGGCGCTTTTAGCCGAACCATAGTTTCTATAAAGGTAATTGATTAAATTCTTTAAAGTCTTTGTGGTGTTCAAACACATTGTCAACGGGCGAGCATCCGCTTTACGACGTTCTGCATCCGCTTTACGACGCTCTACATCCGCTTTACGACGCTCTGCTTCTCTTGCTCTCCTCTGCACATATATGTCAACACTACACATAGACAAAAAGAAAATGAACATTATTGTCAAAAGATATTGTTCTTCCATAATTAATTGTCTAATTAGATCGAGGATGTTCGGTTCCTGCTAACCGAACATGTAAAACCACCATAAATTTTTTCAAATTGAAATTATCAACTATCAACCACAAACAATATCGTTTCTGATGCATAACAATGTTAAAATACATGAAGAAATGTACATTTAACTGAATTATCAAGAGAAAATTTTACATTCACTTCTCAAATCAGAAATTTGTGTTTATGACTCAATTTGGACATTTTGCGTTAAATTTTGTATGCGTTCTTTTCCTTGATTTGCCTCTAATTAATATATGCCTTCAAAATTGCCCTAAAATGAATATGATTGAGAGATAACAAAAGAGAGTTGAAAACTAGGTTGAAATGGGTAAGGGGAAAGGAAGAAATCGTGAATTTTGATTTCCATCAAGTGGGTGTGTGGGGGTTTGTTTTTAGGGGTTCAAAAGGATGAAACAGGAAGAGGAGTGGGTGTATCTAGCGTTTAGAATTGGTGGGTAAGCTTAGAACTCCAAGTATAAAAAATAATTTTATGGGTGTAAATAACAACTCTTTATTTCTTTTGCCTTTTGACCTGATGGATAAAAATCCACTGTGTAATAAAATACCTTGCAAGTGTACAAGTGCCGAAGCAGCAGTATACAAAAGTAAGGGTCGAACCACAGAGACTTGAGTGAAAACAAGTATATTTAATTAATGTAAAATTATCCAGGGGTTTTTGTTTGAGAATATTTAACTAAACTACTAATGCAAGAATTTAAACTAATATTAAGAAAACAATTAAAAAAGAAGGATTTATCAAGGATGACAAGGGGTTCACGGATTAGATTCACAACTACCTTCACTTTATGTTATGCTCATAATAATAAGATCAATCTCATTCTTGGGTTTGTTCACTTTAGTAAGAATTGGGACGGTTCGGTCGCCGGATTGCAATCCTTTTATTTCTTTTATATTATACTTTCTGCTAGGTCTACACAATATGCAAGAAATTCATGAAGCACTCAAGAACATATAAACCTAAATCCTTTTGACTTCCACTAGGTCCTCAATTGAATTTAATCATCAAAACAATGGTCAACGTATTATCACCCACGCTAGTGCAGTAATAAATACCCAATAATTCTAAAGTCAATTTATATCTTAATATATAATTGAAACTAAAGAATTTAACATGAAGAATATTTTGATGAACAAGAATTAATATTGAATGGAATAATTAAATCTATAGCATAAAGATCTAGTATTTGCTACTACCAATCCATGAATCTAGAAATTTAGCTACTCGTATTCATAACAAAAGAAACAAGAAAAATAATAAAGAACATCAAAACCTGAAATAAATTGATGAAAATCTTGATACAACTCTTGAATCTTTGAATAAAGTATATGAAGTGGTATATTTATACAAAGGCTAAGGAGGTGTAAAAAATAGGAAAACCCTAGGATTCCTTATTGAAAAAGGATAAATAAAAGCTGGTGGCCGAAATTCCCCAGGAGCCCTTGGTATTTTTGGGTTTCCAGAAAAGTCCTTGAAAAATTCCCCAAAGGTCCTCCAAAAATTCCAGAAAAGCCCTTAGGATTTTGGAAATTACTAAAAAGCCCAACATATTTTGCATAATGTCTCAAAGGTCCCTGGAAAATTCCCCTAAGGTCCCTGGCTATGTCTGCGCACATGGAGTGGGCACTCAAAAGTCAGACCTGCTGGACTTTTCGGATGCTAAAATCTGGTGTTGTACCATTGCTTCGACGACTTGTACGTTTTACGCGCAAACTTCCGAAGGCCATAACTTCGTCATACGAACTCCGATTTGGACGTGCCAACTATCGTTGGAAATCTCTTTTTGAGTACTATCCAATGGACTTGATTTATAATAGGTCACATCTCTTTATATTTATGCTATGGTCCGTTCTTTATCCTTCATTTTCGCACTTTAACGTACAAGAATCCGTACATTCTTTCGCTCCTTCCCTGTACTCATAAATACTCCAAAAACCATCAAATCACCCAAGGTTGAGCATCTAATAAGTCATAGAAGTATATGATTTGGATGGTTAAAAACACATCCATCATGACCCTTGAAATTTGAAAATGAATCTGAACCCCCCCTGCACCCTTCATATAAAACTACTCCCTCCGTATAAGAGTCTTACTTTCTATTTCTGTACGTGTCAGATAAAGTCCTTTTCTAGGCATATGATGGAAAATTATGAATAGTGTTTTTGACAAATTTGTCATTTCTTATGTTCTTATATTATAATCACAAAAAAATAATACTTACTAACTTATTTTTGCCCATTTGCACTGTGTATATTGCTTTGGAGCAGTGCCGGCTCAAGGGGGAGGGGAGGGTAGGCACCCGCCCAGGGCCCACGATGATAACGGGGCCCTGACTTTTATAGTATATGTATACATTATGTTTAATTTTAATTTCAAATTTAGTATTATTTTTTGAGCAGTAAAGTTTCTATTAATTTATTTAAATAAATTGTATACTTGGTATAATATAAAGAAGAAGCGATGGTAAGGGGGGCATTAATATTTTAAATTTTTTTTACTTGACATAATAATTTGGTTTAGTATGTTATATTATAAGCTATAAACACGTGAGATAGATGTAGAGCATATGTTTCTAATGAAAACCGTCGTACATTATAAAAAAACAATTTAATGCAAATGATGATTATGATGAGGCAATGTTATCACCTGAGGAGTCTTTTAGACTTAACTAATTTGTAGTTATTGTGGATATAGTAGTTACCTCATTAGCTATTAGTTTTGAAACATTAAAAATATTCAAAAAGTATTTTTGGATATTTGTATAATTCAAAGTAGTTGAAGTCCTTGGATTATGATAAATTAAGAAAACTTTCCATGGAGTTCACTACTTTCTTTTTCTCATGTGTCCGATGTAATTTAGATGATTTATTTTTCGAATTGAAAGTGTTACATATGACTTTTCAAAGCGGGTTAATACAATTTCTTGAAATACTTGTTTGTCAAAGATGTTGATTGTTAAACCAGCATTAGCATTGCTTATTGAATTTTGTTAACTATGCATGTGTCATAATATCATTTTTTTTCTCAAAGTTGAAATTATTGATACCCTTTGCTCACTATAAATGAAACCCTTGTGGCTCTTATTCCAAAAACCTCTGATGCTTCTACCCCTGATAAATTTCGCCCAATCAGCCTCTGCAACACCCTCTACAAAATCCTAGCCAAAGTTATAGTAAACAAGCTTAAACCTATTATCCCAACCCTTGTCTCTAACAATCAAAATGCATTCATCCCTGCCGATCCATCTATGACAAAATTGTTATAAGTCATGAAATATCTGAACACATTAGGAAAGCCAAGAATCCTAGAAGTCCTCTTTGTTTTGCAAAATTAGACATTAGTAAAGCCTACGACAGACTGGACTAGAATTTCATTCTCAAAGTGCTTGCCAAAATGGGTTTTTCTCCTAAGTGGATAAACATTATTCACTCTTGCATCTCCTCAGTCACATACTCCCTCCTTCTAAATGGATCCCCCTCCATCCAGTTTACTCCTTCTAGAGGCATAAGACAAGGTGACCCCCTCTCCCCTTATTTGTTCATTCTATGTGCAGAGGCACTCTCAGCCACTCTCCAACATTTAAATGAGGTAAAAATCATTAAAGGAATCAAGATAATCCGTTCAGCACTACCCATTAACCACCTCTTATTTGCGGATGACTGCCTTATATCCTTTGAGCTTAATCCCAATGCTTGTTTTTTCTTGAAATGGACTCTAGACTCTTTTAGTTCCCAAGTTGGTGAGAAAATTAACTTCTAAAAAAGTGACCTCTACTTTTCACCCTCCTCTAGTACTGAGCTTAAAGCCCAAACCTTGAATATTCTCTCCATCCAAAATTCTGCTATTGATGGGAAATACCTTGGCATTAAGCAAATGTTCTATGGAAGCAAAAAGTATATCTTTTGAGACATCATATCCAAAGTTCATTCCAAACTACAAGGGTGGCAAGGAAAATTCCTCTCACTTGCAGGGCGAGCCATTTTGATCAAACATGTTATTGCTACCATTCCTGGATATACTATGTATGTCTTCAAATTTCCCATTTACTTTATTAAAGAACTGCATCGTATATTCAACCGCTTTCTTTGGTTTGGTATTGACAAATCCTCTGGGATTCACTGGACGACCTGGAACAAACTCTCCTACCCAAAAATTTGGGAGGTTTAGGCATGAGACACATGGGAGCCTTTAATCAGGCATGCCTGGCTAAGACTGCTTGGAGAATATTTACTCAGCCAAACTCCTTAGTCAGTTCCACTCTCAAAGCCAAATACTTTCCCAGGAAGGAATTCCTAGCCTCGACTACCTCCAATTCAGCCTCTTGGTGCTGGAGAAGTATAACTTGGGGGGAAAGAACTGCTCTCTTCTGCAACAATTTGGACTGTTAGAAATGGAAATAAGATTCAAGCCTTCTCAGACTCCTGGATCCCCATTGACCCCTCCTACCGCCCCCCAAACAACCTTGCGAACAATTTTTCTAACCTCCTTGTGGCTGATCTTATCCATCCTATAACAAAATTATGGCGAACTCCTTTGGTTATATCCTTATTCCCACCTCACATCAGCGACTCTATCCTTTCAATTCACATTCTTAGAGCTAGAGAAGATAAACGAATATGGAACCTCTCAAAAAATGGTATCTACACAGTTAAATCCGGTTACTTTGTTGCTTTGTCAAAGCACAAAGACACAGATCAACTCATCCAAAATAGATCTAGTACCAACTATTCGAAAGCCTGGAAAACTCTCTGGAAGCTTTAGAACCAAAAATTAAATTCTTTGCCTGGAGAGTGGTTATCAAGTATCCTCCCCACTCAAAAAGCTCTAGCCCATAGAAAATGTTCCAATTTATCAGTTTGCAACCGGTGCGGGTCCTTTGAAGAAACTGAAATTCACCTATTTCTCTCTTGCCACCTAGCTCAAAACATCTGGAACCTCTCACAAACAAATATCCCTTCCTTCCTGACCCTTCTGAACAATCAATCTTTACTTTCTTGGTTCTCTTCTTGGATCTCAAATCATCCTGATGAGGATGACATATGTTTCACTATCCTAGTTTTTTGGGAAATTTGGAAAAATCAGAACGACATTGTTTTTAATTTTGCAAACCCCATTCTAGATAGCACTCTAACCTTAGCCTCATTACACCTTCAAAAAATCAAAAATAGCAAACCCCACAAAACCCCATCCCCGCAACAACAAATCCATCTCCCGACTTCTGAAACAAACCCGAGTCTTGATTCGTTGAATGGAAAGACTCTTGAGGAATATCTAAAAAACTCAAACACTGGTACTTCACAAATTCTGATTGATGATGGATCATGGAAGAAGAATGCAAGATGGGCCGGACTAGGATGGGAGCTATGGGACCCAAGTAACGGACGTCTAGTATCCGGAAGTATCTCTTGTAAGACGGCCACCTCCCTCCAGACAGAAATCCTAGCCATATGGAAAGGTCTAGAATGGGCATTCTACCACAACGACATCACCATCCTCACAGATTCGACACAAGCCCGAGACTACATCAAAAATCCAACAAACCGGGACATTAACCTTGAAGTTATCATCTCAGACATTACTCTTTTGTCGAACAATTGTAATCGATTTAATATTGTTAAAGTAGATAGTAATGTTGTTAAATTTGTGCATGAAAATGCTAATTATGCTAGAAAGATGTATCAACACTTTATCGGCCCTGAGCCGATTTTCTTAATGAAATAAGTAGGTAATTTTGTCAAAAAAAAAACAAAAACAAAAAAAAAGATGTTAAACGATCTCGCGATACTGTGTAATGAGAACGATATATTAAAACATATAGATATTGATACAATTATTAATGCTCTTAAAACTCGAAAAGTTTGTATGAATATGTTTTTTATGTTATGTGTTTGTTTTATTCGTCTTGTTTTTGTCCTATTTCAAATTTTGATTTGTCAAAAAAAATTATGCTCTAGTGCAAAAGCATGTTTGCCTTCTCAGTAATTTTTGGTGATTAATTGTTTAGATATACATTGTATTTTCTTTTATGTTTTTCATGTTAGTAGTTATGGACCTACTTGAACTATGTTGGTTCTTATATAAGTATTGTAATTTTTATTTTGATATATTTGTGACGATTGAGTTTCATAATATATATCTTGAACACAAAGAATTATTTGAGTTTTGCAAAAAAAAAAAAAAACAAGGCCCTTCAGATGTCTTCGCCCTGGGCCCAAAAAAAGCTAGAGACAGCCCTGCTTTGGAGAATTACATCTTTGTCACTTGCAATATTTACCCATTTTATGTTGTTTCCGTAATAAGCGTGTACAAAACCAAGTTTACTCTGGGACAAAGGGAGTATTCTATTTTCTTGCAACAAATTTATAAAAATAATATTTTCATAAATTGTAGAAAAAATAGTTTGTGAGATGACTAATGCTAGGATTATAACAAATGTTTATAAAAAGTAAGATACAAAATGATTTAAGAGTTATTAATTGAATACTTAATTAGTGATTGCAACACTATATCCAATAAGTGACTACCAAATCATTTTGTAACCTACTTTTTTTTTTTTAATAATCCTAGTATTACTCTTGTGAGATTAAACCTTCAGTTTACAAGTTAAAATCACATCTTGCTAACTACATTTGGAGGAAACTAGTTCCTCCATGAGTTAATAAAAACATGACTGTTTATAACTTATGGAGAAACTAGTTTCCCCCCAAAAAATTCTCTTTATTTATTTTTCCATTCATATTATGAAAAAGAAAAGGTTGAACCTACTTCATTCATATTTCATACTTGCTCCTTGATGAATTTTTCACTTCTGTAATTTACATTGACTGATAGGCGAACTTCGACACTTATTACGAATATGGAAAAGAGAGAGAGTGATTAACTTGTCTTGCGCGAATGGCAAGTTGATGAGCGAAAAGTAGTTGTTACCACAACACACATCTATCAGCACAAGTTAACAAAGTATTTTTGACAGCAATTCTTCTGTTAACTTACTGGAAAAGAAGTACAACAACTAGTGAGTAAAAGAAGTTTGGGTATCGTCCACAGGTATAAAACACTGTATGTACAAAATGCACCACGCGACCTGTAGTCTATACAACACCTAAATATACCTTGTTCTTTTCTCTTGTACGCACATCCCTTATTCATTCCATTGTTTAGACTTTGACTGACAATCATCATAGTTTGAATTGAAACGACAATATCCATATTACTGTAAAAGTTGAACAGCTGCGATAGATGGGATTTTCTCTCTTAATTTCTGGGTAACTGCCACCCTAACTGTCATTACACTTGCAGCCGGGCCCGTCAGTCGAACTTTCACGATTGGCTCTTCTATTGCTACCAGCTCCATAGACCCACCTGCTGCACCAACCAGGTACGGTCTTATTTCTTCCAGCACCTACATTACATATATATAACACAATTTTATCAAGAAACAAGTTGATATCGTATAATCTAGCTCCATTACAGTAAGTGGTAATCGTAAAGATGAAAAGGGGATTCATTTCAGCGGTTCAAGTGCACTTCTGAAGCAGGAGGGGTGGGGAAACATGTTAACATATATTGGAGAAAACTTCCGTCTATATAATCCAATGAGTTTAAGCACAAAAAGCAGGTCTTAATCGGATCTAATACGATGTTACCAAGTATGCTTATACTGCAAATTTCAGAAATAGGGAGAAAAAAACTTGGGTTAGTTTCTGGAATCAACTATTCCCTCTCTCCAAAAATAAGTCTCTTATCCCAGTTTAGAAAGTCCCAGACCAATATCCCTTTTCCCTTTTGCAAAGTTCCTTAAAGCCAAATGATCTTTAACAAACAATACTTGGCTGCTCAGATATATAGAATGGACTTGCCAAAGACATATAGCCTGACTCTGACTTAAGATTACTCCCTTCGTCCCAACATGATACTCCCGTTTGAGTTCTCAAAGATTTTAAGGTTAGTATTGAACATTTAGTGATTATGAAGGTTTAATTGTGGAAATGAGAACTTTTTTGGGAGAGCAGTGCCTTTTCTTTAGTTTTTTTTTTTAATATTAATAATTGAGCCTTTCTTTTTGGGGGCCAGGAGGGGGGGGGGGGGAGGTTGTACACTCCGTGTACATGGGCAATGTGCCACCACCCCCTTCCAGGTCTCTTTTGTGGCACCAATTCTTCTACAAATGAATATCACTTGCCGCAAACAGTAAATGCACAATTATTTAAAAAAAAAGGTGCAAGAGAAACATAGCCACCTATGATGATTTACAGAAGACAGGCTCCCCTCTCAACACATGCCAAAGGAAATGTACTACTCCCTCCGGCCCATTTCTAAAAACAAATTAAAATTAATATTTCACTTGTCAGTTGATACTTCCATCAGTCCCAATTGACAAGTCAACACTTTTCTGGAACATGATTTACTTGCTTGTACCTTGTTCAAATTACACTACATCAATTACTATCTTTAGAAATGGACCAGTTTTTTGGGGATAGACCACAATGGAAAGTAGGACATTTTGTTTTTTGGGGTGGAGGGAGATAAGAGAATGACTGGTGTAAGGGCAGGAATGAAACTCCATGCGCAGATCATCAAAGGTGAGATAAAAAAGAATGAATTTCTAGATGAATGGCCATTCCTGCTGCCTAGGTTGGACAAATTTGCTTATTTTCATCTCTTTATGGTTATACCATTCTTGAGGCACAATTTATTGTTTATATCAAGAATCATGTATTTACTTAGGCACCAGCAGACAGATATTGAGGCAGTGGGCAGACATGGTTTAAAATTCTATGGAACTTTCTGATATGTTTGGAAAGATTATCGATGCTATAAGGAGGAAGAAAAAAACATACCTTCTCTATGTTCTCTTCATTGAGCTCAAGACCAGTTTCTGTATCGGGTACTGCTTCAACAGCTACAATTTCAGGCATCTTCTCCATCAGACGACGCTCAATACCCATTTTCATGGTGACAGTAGAACTTGGACAGGAGCCACAAGCTCCTTGCAGCTTCAAACGTACAACATTTCCATCAATTTCATGTAGTGCCACATTACCCCCGTCTGCAATTAGATATGGCCGGAGTTCATCCAACACGCTCTCTATGTTTTCCGGGGTGAGAGGCACTTCCTCAAATGAATTTGGAGTAGCAACAGCTGAATCTTGAGTACCAACATCTGAATCTGGATTGTCAACAGCTGAGTCTGGAGTAGCAACAGCTTTCACCACTGAAACATAATAGGACTCTGAGACACCCAAGAAAGGCATTCTTCAATCACACATTAGATGGAGCCGAAACACTCCACATTATATACCATACATGTATAAAAACATCCCAAAGAAAACAATGTTGGCTAATATATGAGGGATCTAAGCAAAATGATTCAATATTAAAAAGACATTTTAAACATAGGGAGAACAGGACATCCCCATAGTACCACGTTTTTATTCTTGCATCAATTTTTCCCTCTGATTGGGTCACCATAATAGCAAATATAGTCCAATCCATGCCATTGTCAGTAACGAGCATCAAATAGTACACAGAAATCGGTGATGCGGCATCCTAAGTCATATTACTACTTCGATGGTGGTGATATCTCGTGTATTACAAGATGTAGAGATTAAAGTGTATATTAAAAACGTTTATTTCTTTTTAAGAACCTTTAAACACAGTGAATTGTAGGACCAAGCTTGAACAAGATATTCCAGATGTGGAACGCACTCTCCCAGTACACCCACCAAAAACCACAACCTCCATCACCTTGGGCACCGAGCCACTGACTGCCACTATCGCCAGCATCTGTCACAAGTAAGAGGAAGATTACAAATGTCTATCAAGTATGTTAGAAACTCGATAGGCAATGGCTACATATTTGCTCCCATGTTTCCGGCGGTCAACAGAGATGCTTTTTCGCCCCATGGACAAGCTCAGATCTGAATTTTAAAACCAGTATCCATTGTTTACAAGCTCTGAAGCTCACAACCAGATCTGATTGTTTCTTATCTCACCTTTACTGTCCATTAACAAATCATTCCCATTGATCTTGCCATCAATCTCAGCCAATAAATGGTATAGGTTGGTGGTTGGCCACAATGACTCGCAGAGGTTGCTGGTGTGTCACAAAAAATCTTCACTGCGATCATCCCCATCATCTATATCGTAGGCATTATTGCTGAAATGGCGATGTGAATCAAAATTTCCACATCTGATACTCGAAGAATTGGAGCAACTTCAAGACCACCAATGCAGCCATCAAACGACAATGCAGTGGCAATTTGACGATGAGGTTGCTAATGTCGAGGTCAGTAAGGGTGATTTTCGAAGAGAGGGGAGGGGGAAAATGAAGGGATACGGTGGGAACAGCCATGGGAGACACAGTTTAATACTGGAGCAAATATTTTTTTTTATTTTTTTTTTGGGGGGTCGGGGGGATGCTGGACACTGAATTGGAAATTATCTTCTCTTCTTTTCTTTTTCTTTCTCTTTTCCTTCCAAGTCAACCTAAAGAGTGGAAAGGGTTGGTTAAGGAATGAGATGATAAGTAGGAAAGTAGGAGTTGCACCCACGGAAGAGAAGATGAGGGAGGATTGATTAAGGTGGTTTTGTAATGTGAGACGGAGACTATGTGATGCACCGGTTAGGAGGCCTAAGAGTGGAGAAGTGGGAATATGGTTAGAGGAAGGCCTAAGAAAATACAGATAAAGGTGATTGCAAGTGATATGAATCTACTTAAGATTGAGGAATATATAGCGTTGCAATGTGGATGATGGGGTTTAATTTAATTTTATTAATTTATTAATATTTTCTTTCTCTCCTTTTTATCCTTTTTCTTTTTCTTATTTTACTTTGTAAAAAAAATAAAAATAAAAATAATTAGTTCTTTTTTCTTCTTATTTTTCCAAATATCTTCTCACCTGCTTCTTCTTTTGATTTTCTTCTTAGCTTTGGCATTTTTATTATTTTTTCCCTCACCTCTTTTCAGTTTTCATTAACGATTCCATATGACGATTAATGTTAGCCGCCCCAAACCATTTTGGGACTAAGGCTTTGTTGTTGTTGTTGTTGCTTAAGTGACACCTTAATGATTCATTAATTTCAATAACCAGTGTTCTAAAAATCGGGCTAGGCGGCCCCCAGGCGCCGCGGTTTTCCATTAGGCGGTCAATCTAGGCGTTAGGCGGTCCTAGGCGGGTCTAGGCAGTTTGGGCGGATTTAGGCGGGCCTAGGCGACCTAAGTAATATTTTTTTATTTTTTGGTTGCCCTAAAACGACGTCGTTTTACAAATGAGATTTAAAATGGGATGAGAATCTAAAAGGTGAAAACAAATGATCAAAAATACTTTTAATAATAATTCATTTTTTTGTGTTAAAATTAAAATGTTTTATTATTTTTTTAACAAATAACAAAAATAAGTGGCATTATTTTTTGAATAACTACATACATAGATTTATAGACTTATAAGAAAATATTAAAATGGACTAGCGGTTGATTTAAACTAAAGGGTAAATATTAATTTGACTGAGATGGGTTGCGTAATTTATATTTTTGAACCGTTATGAAATACTATTAGTTAGTTATGATTCATTTCTTCTTGTTTTAATTAAAATAAGTTATCATCTTAACAAATAAAAAAATAAGTGCCACTTTTTGGATAAATATATATATATATATATAATTATTAAAAATGCGCTAAATTCTAGGCCCCGCCTAGGCCTCTAGGCGCTAGGCCCACCTCCGCCGCCTAGCGATTTTTAGAACACTGCTTTAAACACATAAATTTGCCATGTCTATGCCAGCTTAGGAAAAAAAAATGACATCCTTAAGCACCCTTAGCTAGAAACCTGATGCCAGTTAGCGACAATAACATAACTTGGACTTCATTCCATACTACAATGACTAAATAAAATAATGAAGGGTCGAGTTTGAAACAAAAAAAAGAGCTACTACTCCAGGGTGAGCTTAACTATTCTCCCTTATTGATATGCTTGATGCCTATATTGACAAAAAAGCTGTAAACTGAACTCTTTAATAAAAATAAACTACAACATGAATAAAAATTATCCCCCCAAGATCATTTATGCACAAATAGCTTTGGCAGCCTCATCCTCAGTTTTAGTCTGACTGGCATACAGTTTCGTTTCTTCTCATAACTACTGCCACCCATCAGATGGAGGTGTCAGAAGCATTACATATATAGATCAGTTCTGTGAAAGCTAATAACCATGACATTTATTTCCATTGCATTCTAAATTAGCAAGAGCAAGACCGCAAGAGTAAATGAGCTATCATCCTTAGTTGTAGAGTACCTTATACAGGTTTAGCTTCTGCAAGGAATACTGATGCATATTAGCTAGTAATTCCTGTGAGAAGTCATTTGTAGTCTCCCACTTTGTTTCCTGACTTATTGGTGATTGACCTCATTGTTTTTCCTCCAGTTGAAAGCTCCACGACTACAATTACTAACTAGCTTCACCACCGAGAAAGAAGATAATACTAGGCACATTCACAACCACACTTTGGCCTATCTAATTCATGAACCAACAATACCATATAACTTTTATCCAACGTACGCATATTCACTAATGATACTGCCCTTAAGGTTAATTATCAAGATAATTAACAATTCCTTTTCAGTTCACATTGATTGTTTCATGTGCTTTCCACCCACCCTCAATATGGACATCCTGCCTAAAAAGAATGATATGCATGCAATCATCTCAGAATACACCATTCAAAGTAAACAAATCTAGTCGACGGATACTTATAGTATTACCATTTCACTCATAGTCCCATATTTGCAAACTCAAGCAACAAACACCTTAACATGACAGTGGAGGAGCCACGGTTTGTCTTAAACAGTGTGAAGACTATTTTCGATGGAGAATATTATGATGTAATACCTAAATTTTGTTTCAACAGGGGAAATCTATAAAGGGTGCAACAATATTTCTTTTTAATGGTGGAAAAGAATTATTTAAGAATTTGATGGTACTAAATTACTACACTCAAAAGTAAATGGTGGCAGATGCACCCTATGACCGAGGGGTTGCTCCGCCACTGTGCCATGAGTCCATGACCATTACAGCAATTATATCTGGTATCCTACTCATTTCTTCGTAGTCATCACTTGTGTTTGAATTCCATAGGAACCGGGAAACCCCTTTCATACAGACACATACTTATATACTGAGAAGGAGTATTGATTCCCCACTTAATTCGCGATCCAGATAAATTGCTGTCAGCATATCAAAGAAAACAAAATACTCAACCAAGATGTTACATAATAAAAGACCGGGTGTTGTTATACACACCCGTAAAACTTATGAATACACCCGTAACTGTGCTTTATAGTGTTGTACCATTTAAAATTTCAAGCTACTTCCGGGTGTATTCATAAGTTTTACGGGTGTGTATAACAACACCCTAAAAGACCATCCCTTTAGTCCTGTAAAAAGATAATTGCTTCAAATAACGATATTAATTTAAATGTGTAGGACTAAAAATGAATCCAATATAGAGGATCAATCAATATCATGGTTAGAACAAACGACAAACGGCAAATAATTCAAAAAGGCAAGAGGAATCGCTTCCGAAAAACAAAAGGCAATAGGAATCAATTTCAAAGGTCAAGCCCTCGTACCTTGGCGGCGAACGCCACCATGGAGCCGAAATTTCGGTAAAACATGCCGCGCTGGTGTACGGCTCCGGCGAAACGAAATCCGAGTACCGAACAAACTAGAACACTGCAGAATTCATAGAAATATAATCAGACATATGAAAACGAATTACAGAAAGAAAGAGTAAATGTAAATCCATTAATTGTGAGAGAAAGACCATTAGTGTGTGATAGACCTTGAGAGATGAAGAAGGAGAGGGGGACGGATCTAGGGTTTGTTGAAGAGTGGTGGAGCCGTGACATGGCCTTAGAAACACAGTTGCCGCTTGCATAATTTTTTTGTTCTTGGCTGTTTTGCGTTTTCAGGGAGAGGGAGAGAGAGGCGTGTGGCGATTTTGTTTTTGTTTTTGTTTTTGTTTGTGTTTTGTGCTTAGAAAGAAAATCAGTTTATTTGTTATGTGCGGTGTTTGTTGGATATGATACGGTAGTATTAGGATTTCACCAACTACGATTTGGGTCAATGGTTAATTGGTTATGCCAAGGTTAAACACAAAATCTTGAGAAAAACGCGGTTTTTTTTAAGTCACAGGAAAAACGTGGTTTGGTGATATTTTTAAAAATACGTAGAACTTATTTAAAAAACATGCGGTGTCATTTTTATAAATAATCGAAACTTTTCAAATGGTTCTGGATATCAATATAAAACCTTCTGGATATGATTTTCAAGCACATAAACCTTCTAGATATCTAGCTCAAGAGGTTCTGAATATAAATAACAATGTCTTCTAGATATAATTTAACAAGCGTCGCCTATGAGGAAAAAAAAAATTTAATCTGAAAAGAACCTTTGAGACTGATAGCAAAACATTTGAGATTGATAGCCAGAACCTTAAAAAGTGATAGCCAAAAGGTTTTTTCTAATAGGAAATTTGAAGAGCGGCTGATGTAATAGACAGCCAGAAACAATGTTTAGGATGCCAGTTGTGTTACGAAGGTCCAGCGAGTGTATTGAGGAGTGCCAGATGATTAGAAAAAACGCGTATTTCCTACTCATTAAGAAAAACGCGTTTTACAGGAGACTAAACCTATGGTAAAAAGTTAACTTGGGTCATGAGGAGGGATCCACATGATCTATCCCAACAATCTTCGTCAATCTCTTAGCCTTTGACTCATCTCAAACAATTGTTTGTAATTATTTTAAGTACAAATAATAGTTTGATAATCTCGTTTTTGTTTATTTTGTAGTTTTGTGTTTTTTAATAAATATTGTTTCTACTTTATAATTTGATTTCCTCTCTAATTGTGAGTGTTTTTTATTTCTCTTTTTTTTTTGTTCTCGCTCATTTGTTGAGGACTTTTGTTTTTCCTCTTTTATTGAGGGCTTATGTATTACTTTTGTGTTGGCTAATCTCTATCTATCACACAATGAGAGTGATAAATTAGTTGTCGATTTGGTTGATTCATCTATGAACAACAATGTTTTAGGTATATGTTTGGAAGGAAGGTCTTCAACTAATCTTTCGATCGATTTCAGGCTTATGCGGAACCATATGTTATCTATTTGGAAGCCTCAGCAAGAGTGTGTTCATGAAGAAGTCTATTATGAAGGTAGATTAGTCTATTTGTTAGCAAAATAACCTAAGAACGATGATCAAGCGAAATAATCAAGCACAACACAAGAATTTACGTGGTTCACCAACTTGGCTACATCCACAGGCGAAGAGAAAATATATATTACTATTCAATGACCAATTACAATAGACGATTTTCAATAATCTAGTTGCACGAATTATTAAGTATAATAATTCCGTCTGTTGTGGATATGGCCCTCCACTACCCAAGCAAACCCACAAGAACAATAAGAGCACACAAACAAAGCACAAGAAATCAAAGCAAGAAAAGACACAGAAATTGTTTACCCAGTTCGTCAATATGTTTGACTACGTCTGGGGGCACTACCAAGCCAGGATCTTGCACTATAATATGTTAAATCTGAGTTACAATGAGTATGGGGGCGGAACATTGTTTATATAGCAAACCAAGAGTAAGACCTAAACCTAAACATAAGAAAAATCCTGAAAATCTGCACTTTCTCGGCATTCCAGGCGCCCGCTTGAAGGGGACCAGGCACCCGCTTACATGCCAATTCCAGGAACCAGACCTTCTGTCCAAACCGGGCGCCCGCCTGGTCAATACCAGGCGCCCGCCTGGAACACTGCTCCAGATTTTCTTCTCCTTGTTCCTTTGAGGGATCTCTACTTCAACAATCTCCTACCTAGAGATCAACCGCATATACAAACCCCGTATCCATCTTCAACTCATCCTTGGTGTCTTCATAGTGCTCACCTCGATCATGGTAGTGCCTTCCTCCTCTCTTATTCTCCAAGCCCAATTGAAGCTATGCATAGCTTCAACTTTTCAAGGTTTACCACCTTGGTCAACATGTCAGCCGGGTTCTCCGATCCCAAAATCTTCTCCAGCCTTAAGATCTTCCTCTCCAAGAGATGCCTGATGTAGTGAAACCTCAGCTCAATGTGCTTCGTCCTAGAATGAAACGCCGGATTCCTAGCCAAATGTATTGCACTCTGACTGTCACTGTAGAGAGCATTACCACTTCGCGTCTTCCCAAGTTCACCCAAGAAGTTCTGCAACCATACCATCTCTTTGCTTGCCTCTGTCACTACCACATATTCTGCTTCCGCAGTCGACTGAGCCACGATCTTCTGCAATTTAGAAGCCCAGGAGATAGCCGTACCACCCAATGTGAAAACATAACCTGTGGTACTCCTCCTCTTATCAAGATCACTTGATGCCAAATATGCATCCACATAACCCGCTAACACGACCTCCTTGCTTGAGAAACATAGAGCCTTACCAGCAGTACCATTTAAGTAGCGCAGGATCCATTTAACCGCTTCCCAATGTTGCTTCCCAGGATTGCCCATGTACCGGCTGACTACTCCCACCGCATGTGCAATATCCGGCCTTGTACACACCATTGGATACATTAGACTCCCCACTGCCGAAGCATATGGAGTCCTCTCCATCTTGTCACGCTCTTCCTTGCCCTTAGGTGAGTCCTTCTCGGATAGCTTGAAGTGCATACCCAATGGTGTCCCAGTTGGCTTCGCCTCTTCCATGTAAAACCTTGCCAAGACTTTCTCAACGTATTCTGCTTGTGAAAGAACCAACTTACCCAACTCCCTATTTCGGTCAATCCGCATGCCCAAGATTTTTCTGGCCTCCCCCAAATCCTTCATCTCGAACCGTTCTGACAACTGAGCCTTCAATCTGTTTACCTCTCTACTGCTAGAGCCCGCTATTAGCATGTCATCCACATATAACAGCAATATTATATACCCATTGTCCGTGTTCTTGAAGTAGCAACAATGATCCACCTCACATCTGATAAAATCAATATCGTGCATGAATCCATCGAACTTCCTGTACCACTGCCTAGGAGCTTGTTTAAGGCCATACAAGCTCTTAGTCAACCTGCAAACCAGTTCCTCGTTACCCTTAGATAAGTAACCCTCTGGTTGTACCATGTAAATTTCTTCCTCCAAATCACCATGAAGAAAGGCCGTCTTTACATCCATCTGTTCCAGCAACAAGTTATCCGCCACTACTATCCCTAGAACCATTCTGATAGTGGTCATCTTCACAATAGGAGTGAATACCTCGGTGTAGTCAATACCGTACTTTTGCTGAAAGCCCTTTACAACCAATCTTTCCTTGTAACGTTTACTGCCGTTTGCCTCCTCCTTGATCCGGTAAACCCACTTGTTATGCAATGCCTTCTTCCCCTTAGGCAGTCTAATCAACTCCCAAGTTTTGTTGGCTTTCAATGAGTCCATCTCATCATCCATCGCAGCTTTCCACTTATCACAAAGTGAACTACGAACAGCCTCCGCATAACATTCTGGTTCCCCACTATCTGTCAACAACAAATAGTAATTTGAAGGAGTATACCTGTCAGGTGATCCACGCAACCTGCTGGATCTACGCAGCGGAATATCCGGTTTCGGAGTATGTGGTTCATCTTCAGTGACCCCCTGACCTTGGTCATCATGAACCGTCCTGCTCCCACCCGAGTCTGGAATATCCACCTCTACAACCTCCGGTTCCGAACTAATATCATCAGATGCCCCCTTTCTGTCCTTGTACAATACCTGTTCATTGAATACCACATCTCGACTACGAATAATTTTATGGTTTTGGTCATCCCAAAACTTATACCCGAAGTCATCCCCACCATACCCAATAAACGTACATTTTACAGATTTTGCATCTAACTTAGTTCTATTAGCAGAATCAATATGAACATATGAAACGCAGCCAAATATGCGAAGAAATGACAGATTTACCTGCTTGCCACTCCATGCTTCCTCTGGAATTCCATTCCCCAATGGTACCGATGGTCCCCTATTGATCAAGAAAGCCGTCGTGTCAACTGCATATGCCCAAAACGTCTTCGGAAGTCCACACTTCAACCTCATACTTCTAGCCCGCTTGTTCAATGTCCTGTTCATCCTCTCTGCAACCCCGTTGTGTTGTGGTGTGCCCTTTGGAGTCTTCTCCATGCGAATGCCATTCGCTGCACAATATTCCTTGAACTCCCCGAGCTCATACTCCCCTCCGTTATCTGACCTCAAGCACTTAAGCTTAAGTCCCGTCTGATTCTCCACCAAGGCCCTCCATTTCTTAAACACCTCGAATGCCTCATCTTTGTGTTTCAAGAAATAAACCCAGACCTTCCTTGTTGAATCATCAATGAAAGTCATGTAATATGACGCACCACCCAGAGAAGTTACCGGAGATGGTCCCCACAAATCCGTGTGAACCAGTTCTAACTTTGCTTCCCTCAAAGCCCTACATGTCCTCGAGAAATTACTTCTCGCCTGTTTGCCAAACACACAATCTTCGCAGATTCCCACGTCGACTGTCTTCAAGCCCGGTAGTAGTCCCTTTGAGCAAAGTACCTTCATCCCCTTCTCACTCATGTGACCCAATCGACAGTGCCACAAATCAGTATCACCCTTGGCTGACGCCACCGCGATACTATCCTTGGTGTTATTCGCCAAATACAATGTCCCCTCCTTATTACCCCGAGCGATCTCAGAATCCTCCTTGGTAATGACCCAGTTCCTGCAGCCGAATGTTACCTTGTAACCTTCTTCGTCCAACTGCCCAACTTATAATAGGTTCTTTTTCAAACCCGGAATGTGCCTGACCCCGTTCAGATGTAAGACCTTCCCGTCCGATGCTTCTATTCTGACATCCCCCTTCCCCTTGATTTCCAAAGGCTCGCCATCCGCCAGATAGACCTTACCGAAATCACCGGAAGTATAATTCTCCATCTCTTCTGCATGCCCGCAAGAGTGGAATGATGCCCCCGAATCTAGCACCCATGATTCTAGTGCACTACTAACACTCAGAACCAGTACATCATTACCTTCGACTGTCACATTCACCGAATTGTCCCCACGATTGGGATAATCCTTCTTGTAGTGTCCTAACTCCTTGCAATGATAACACTGCACCGATCCTTTCGCAACCCTTGGTTTATCTCTGATCTCCACGGCCTTGCCCTTACCACCCACCACGTTATCCCTAGATTCAGTTCTCCCTTGTTTGCTAGTACCCGGCCTTCCCCTGCTAGTAGTAGCTAAGGCCGATCCCAAAGCAGTCGATGTCCCCAACTTCTTCATGCGATTTTCCTCGCCCAAGAGAAAGTCTTTAACATCATCATACTTCAATTTGTTTTTACCTGCTGAAGCATTGATCGCTGTCACCGTCCCGCTCCAACTTCCTGGTAAAGACGCTAGCAACAAGCACGCATGAACCTCATCATCAAACGTAATCTCCAACGCAGTCAATGAGTCTATAACATCCATAAACTCATCGATGTGTTTAGCCAAGGATCCTCCCTCTTGCATCTTGAGACTGCCCATCTTGCGTATCAAATCAACCTTGTTTGCAGCAGATGGAGTTTCAAATCTCTCAGTAAGATAATCCAATAGCTCCTTTGTGGTCTTCGCCTTCTTGGTAGTCTTCGCGATCCACTTCGATAAAGTAGATCTAACTACCCCTAGGGCCTTCCGATCCATGAGATCCCAATCTTCTTGCTTTTATCCTTTCGGTTTGACACCCTTTAGAGGCTTATAGAGATCTTTGTTGTACAAGAGATCCTCTATTTGCATCCTCCAAAACCCATAGTCAGAACCATCAAATTTCTCAACCGCCTGTTTGTCCTTGCCCATTCTTGATTGCTTGACAACACCCAATCGCTTGATAAACCAATCTTACGATTAACCCTGATCTCCAACCAGAGCTCTTGATACCAGTTGTTGTGGATATGGCCCTCCACTACCCAAGCAAACCCACAAGAACAATAAGAGCACACAAACAAAGCACAACAAATCAAAGCAAGAAAAGACACAGAAATTGTTTACCCAGTTCGTCAATATGTTTGACTACGTCTGGGGGCACTACCAAGCCAGGATCTTGCACTATAATATGTTAAATCTGAGTTACAATGAGTATGGGGGCGGAACATTGTTTATATAGCAAACCAAGAGTAAGACCTAAACCTAAACATAAGAGAAATCCTGAAAATCTGCACTTTCTCGGCATTCTAGGCGCCCGCTTGAAGGGGACCAGGCGCCCGCTTACATGCCAATTCCAGGAACCAGACCTTCTGTCCAAACCGGGCGCCCGCCTGGTCAATACCAGGCGCCCGCCTGGAACACTGCTCCAGATTTTCTTCTCCTTGTTCCTTTGAGGGATCTCTACTTCAACACCGTCAACCTAAATCTAGATCTTAGAACTCTACTTGTATCTCTTAAAGATGACCGGCAAAAAATATGCTAGAGGATGGGTTAGTATTTATAGGCACAAATACTAGAAACCCAAAAGGAGAAGGAATCATATTCCTTGTGTACAATGTAATTGGAATCCTATTTCTTGTGTACAAAGTAATTCTATTCTCATTAGGAAAAGGATTTCCTAATTCTTAAACAATTCCTTGTACCAATAAGAAACATAATAAAACCAATAAACATTAACCCATGTACCAAAAGGATTTCTTTTCCTTGCCCAATTCAAATCCCAAAAATTATTCGACTAGTCGCGGACATATCCTTAACCAATATGCATTGATTCAAAGGCATATTCCCAACAATCTCCACCTTGACTTTGAATCTCCCCGAACCATAATTTATATCCACGAACCTACCTCAACTCCACCTTGAGTTGAATCCTCCGCTTCCGAATATATCTCTACAACTCCGCCACCGTATTTGTCTTTGTCAAGACCTCATCTTTGTTCACCCAAGAACACCATGTTTACTTAGTCAAGCAAACGATCTTCTCAACTTGTGCAATGAATTTCTAAACCACTAGAACCTCCACCACAACGTTGACCACCATATCTGTATACCAAATCCTCGATCACCAAATTCGAATACCATATTACCCAGATGACGACAGTCGATCTTGTCTCAAACTTTAACGTGCTTCGAACTATTCTTGGATCACCAACGAACACGAAGAAACACCCTTGAATGACTTGAACAAATCACGTCTCATTCTGGTAATGTATCTCGAACCCCTGATTACTTATTTGGAGTTCTTCCCCATAAGCATCTGCACAAACGGAAATTGTACATAAACTGCACGAGTGCGCGGTGTCTGCACGAACTGCTACAATACTCCACTAACATGTGCTCTTACTTATCTTGTTGCTTCGACCTCTCCATAACTCCGATGAGAGCCAAGAAAGCAGCATTGATGTCTCAGAAAGCCTTCTAGACCATCAACATAGTGTTTCGCCGAACACTTGAGACTGTACACCTCTAGAATTTAAGAACCCCTTTTGCCGACTAGACTTGTGTATCAACTTTTGGATCCTTGGAAAAGACTACACCTTAAATCCCCAGATTTTACCTTGTCTCGATTGCTTCTCAATCCCAATCCAATGATGAGCTTCGAACTAGTCTAGAAAGCCTCGAACGCACTCATTCAAAAGCGAATAGAATGCAATCTTGTGCTTTACCTCAAGCACCCTTTGTCACGCCGGACAACCTTGCTCCTCCCAAGCAACCGGACGATATGCTAAGTCTAGCATTCCTTAGTGCCTCTAGACCGCCTATCTAGAGCACCGCCCCTTCCGGGTGACTAACAGTTTTTCGTGCTTGGCGAGTTCATTCGGCCATGAACCTCGCCCACCGAGATAAACTGTCCCAACTCAATCTGCGGATAGTCATATTGTACCTCAGGATCGTCCATCTACTCCTTCTTGTAGATATCAGTTTCACCTTTTCCTCAACTATCTTGCTTTGCTCTACCCTTGGATCTAGAAGCCACTCATCCCCACGCCGTAAGCCTTCTTCTACTATTAGAGAAAAATCATCATTGTCATTATTTTCCATAGCAACCTCCACGAGAACATCATCACCAAGACCCATGATGATTTGTGAATGCGCCTTCTTCTCCAGAGAATCCATCACTTCCTCGCTTCCCTTGCCCTCCTTGTAGAAATTACAAACTTCATCATGTCTCGGGCCTCTCTTGCTAGAAGATTTTTTAGAATTCTTCTTCTTGCTAGAACCCTTGGTGCCTTCCTCAACTATCCCTGCTGACTCGCTATCTGTACTAGATCTACTCGTCACGAATGTGCCAATAAGCCTTGTTTCTTCAACACGACTTCTGTCTTGATGTGTCCAACCCAGACACCCAGATTTTTGCACGAACGTTACACGTGCACTGCACGATCGCTGCATGCGAACTGCACGTGCGATGCACGCAAACTGCACGTGCATTGCACACGAACTGCAGGGCCTTCATCTTGATCTGCCAAAGAATAAAATACTATTCCTCCCATTGATCTTGTCGATCGATGATTCAAATCTTTGACCCATCTTCTTCTTTCTGCAGCGGAATACCCGGATCTTGTCCTAACCAATTTAGCTCTGATGCCACTTGTTAGAGAAAAATAACCTAAGAACAATGATCAAGCGAAATAATCAAACACGACATAAGAATTTACGTGGTTCACCAACTTGGCTACGTCCACGGGCGGAGGGAAAATATATTACTATTCAATGACCAATTACAATAGACGATTTTCACTAATCTAGTTGCACGAAATATTAAGTCTAATAATTCTGTCAACCTAAATCTGAATCTTAGATCTCTACTTGTATCTCTCAAACATGATCGGCAAAAAATATGCTAGAGGATGGGTTAGTATTTATAGGCATAAATACTAGAAACCCAAAAGGAGAAGGAATCGTATTCCTTGTGTACGATGTAATTGGAATCCTATTTCTTGTGTACAAAGTAATTCTATTATCATTAGGAAAAGGCTTTCCTAATTCTTAAACAATTCTTTTTACCAATAAGAAACCTAATAAAACCTATAAACGTTAATCCATATACCAAAAGGATTTCTTTTCCTTGCCTAATTCAAATCCCAAAAATTACTCGACTAGTCGCGGACATATCCTTAACCAATAGACATTGATTCAAATGCATATTCCCAACACTATTAATGAAGTTAGATTAGGTTGCCTTCTTCAAACATACCGAGTTGTACTTCGTGTTCATAACTATTTCTCAGTATGTTTAGTTGATCGTCGAGTCAATTCTTTAGCCGATTGTATTTCTTGGGCGGCTTGTTCGTTTGTAAGCCACACTGTTTGGGCATCCGGTGTTTATGGATAGCCAACTTCTTGATTTTTGCAACTACTAAGAAAATATGTTTGTATGCTTCACAAAAAATCATTGAGACATCAAAGAGCATATCACCATAACCAGATTTCACGCATAACCTCCATCAAGTAGCAACTCTTCTATGACAGTCCTTTATTATAATTATTGATTAATTTTATTTGCTAACTAAGTGGATAATTTTGTAGAATGGAAGTTGATGTAGTAAAAAATTATTGCACTTAAACATAATTTGACGGCCTACATCACTCAAGATGGCGAAACGGGATCCATCCTTAGCTCAATCGAGGGGTATTATGGCACTCAATTGAATTGAAACCACAAACAAATGACTACTCGTGATGGTCTCCGGCGGGAATCCTCCGGCTTGAGAATAAGTCACGGTTTATGAGAGAGAAAATGCGCAAATAATTGACAAGAGATTTAGTCAGGGATTTAGGCAGTTAACTTTTTACATATAAATTGTGTGATGTATATATATGTAAGATACCCATGGGAAAAATGGAAAATTTTCCTCGAGAATCAAACACGGCACTTTATGTTCAAGAAAAACGGAGTCGCCACGTTAAATTAATTTTAAACCCAATTTAACGAAAATTGTTAGAGAAAATGAGTTCGGAGGTCAGGTTACGTCTTGGGAAGAACGTTTGACGGTTCACCCAATCCGCCTCGTAAAACCGAGTCTCCCTAAGTTTGTTGACCAAAATGTGCAAGTGTGTGTGTGTATTTTAAAATGGGAGAAACTGACTTTTAATAGAAAACAGTTAGAAAGCTAACAGAAAAGGGTTTATTTGTAAAGATTTTAACAGAATGGGGTTTAAACAGAAAGATTTCCCTACGGCTAAACCATCCGTACGGATGAGCATAGCCGTCCTGGGAATTTTACAGATTTATCATAAACAGTCCAGTTTCAGGCAGAAACAGAGAATTCTGTAGAAACTGGACAGAGTGTGACTTTTTTAGCTTATGTACATTGTACAAGAACATGCATAACAACATCCCTATGCTTTTAATAATTAGATTAGACACCAAAACACATGATTTGGGCATGATCAGGGCAATAATTTGTGAAATAAGAGTAAAAGTTGATGAACATGGCTTTGAGCCAAAACAACCATTTGGATGGTTAAAGATGGGGATTTTAACATCCAAATGGATGATTAATCCAAAATGAAGCCTTGGGTACGCGATACAATTAGACTTATGGGTATTTGTTGGAGACCAAATACTGGACTGACCCCTATGAGATTTATGTCATGGTCAAATGTCATAATTAAATCTCATATAGTTATATCACTTGAATCTTTAGACCTGATGTTATTACAGTCTTCCACATAATGAACATTACGTTTGACATATTCAAACGTTACCCTTAACCGGGTAGCTATAAAGAATATGATTGGCATAATCGGAATCATGTAGGGAAAGGTAATAAGCCAAGAAGGGATTTGTTCCTCGTCAAGAGAGGTGTCAAGCTTTGGCCACTCGATGAATGGTATTGATGAAATACATGGCCATGCTCAAATGAATTGATTGGATCAATGTCATTTGTATTATCAATACATTCGGGATCGAGAAATCATTGAACAAAGTAAGTTGACCATTGACCATGGATTACGTTCAATAGACATCGTATAACAAAGAGATTGTGTTATGTTCTATTTTAGGAAACTTTGGATTTCAAAGTTATACTAATTGGGTAGTCATAATGGCTTGCTAGAGTCCGCTTATGACTTACGAGGTCTGAATGGTTTGGAATCGTTGCCAACTTAGTATAATCCTATTGGGTCAAACACAAAGAGCGGATAATTAAAAGGAGCGAAAAACAAGGCATAAAGGGACAGGGTCCGTACGGCTCCCTAGGAGCCATATGGCTGCCCCCCGAACTGCACTTTATTTTAAGACTTTTCTTGTTGGACAAGAAGACCTAAATCCTAAAGGGTCTTGGAGATCTCTTGTATATAATGTGCATAACCGGGAATTGTTTCCATAATATTGATTTGAGAAATCACAAACGTTTTCTTGGAGAGAGAGGATACACATAATATACTAGGGTCATTAGGTTTGATCATTCTCAATAATAAAACCATAATAATCATAGGGAGCAATTGAAGAATCGTTCTTCATCAAGTTTTTCAATCTAAAGGACCTAGCAGTCAAGTTCAAGAAGAGTTCTTGAATCCGTTCGAAGTGTGGGTCACCGGTAGAGGGTGCTCTTCTTAGCATCTAAATCCAAGGCTTCATATTTCGATCTACAGTGGTTAGTTTCTTTCATCTTCATATTATGAATTATTGAACATAACGGATCTAGGCTTTTGAAAAAAAAATTCATGTGATGTCTTCCGTTGCGCATGATTGCACGAAACCCAACAGTGGTATCAGAGCCCCGTTTATGATCTATAATTCTAATATTATTGTGATATAATTATTTAATATGATTATTTAATTGGTATCATCATGATAAGATGAATTTATGTGATGGAATTTTATATGAGATATAAAATATGCATGCTAGTTTATATGGGATTATGTGATTGTAATATTAATTTGATTCATATGTATGATCGCATGATTAGATTATCATGTTATAATTGGATTATATTTGTTGATGATCTATATCTAATTTGTATATGGAATAAATTGGTTATTGATTATATAAATTAGATTGGTTAAAATTCGTAATCTAAAATTTCGTGTTATTATAATCTGATTATGTATAAACATGATAAAGGGATTGATCGAATTTCTGAAAAACTGAAAAATCTGGGAATCTGGACATCGTCGCCGTACGGCTGTTTTAGCGCCGCACGGCTGCTATGGCGCCGTACGGCGCGTGCCCCGATTTCCAGAAACTCTTCTTTTTTCTGGTGTTTAGATTGTTCTGTAAATTGTTTACAAAATTCGAATCTGGAAACTGAAACTGCTTTCAGACGGCTGGTTTTCGAAACCGTGTTTCTTGAAACAGTTTTCAACCGAGAAATCTAGAAAAGTTGCAGAAATCAGAATTCTAAAGAGTTTAGGATTGCTGTAATCTGTGAGATTGATGAGACATTAAAAGGGTCTTGAAACAAGTGATCACTCTAGACGTTTTGCGGTCGTTTCAACTTCATCAGTGTTCTCTTCATCCATCTTCTCTTGTTCATCATTCTTTCTTTCCTAATCATTCTTTTGCCCATCATCACTAAATTCTAGGCTTTCAACATTGACCACTCTCTTAACATTCTCACCATCAGCACCATCTGACACGCCCCCAGGTCCCGGGATCCCCTAATAGAACCTCGAACCTGGATGGAGTGCCTAACGAGGAACAAGAAACTTAACAAGAAACTTAATGACATTTGTTTAACAAATTGACATGATATATATATATACTCTAGAGTAAGGAGCTATACTAGCTCACAACACGAGTTCTAGACAAGAAAATTTAAAACCAAACTTAATACATACACAGCGGAAACATGCCTAGCACATAAGCTGGCATTAAGAGTACTATACAAGATGTCTAGTGACAACAAGAGCTGAACAAGACTGTCTACCCCAAAATAAGGAGTTACAAAACCCATAATACATCGTCCTCACCAAGTGTAAAAGGACACAAGCCCCAAAATAATCACGACCTGCGAAGCAAGCCCCCAACTATGTCGAGCCTCACTGCGCACTATCCTTCCTTTCCTGGGGGGGGGGAAACAAATAAAGGGTGAGATAAATCTCAGTAAGCTATTAGATGCAACTACATGACATGTTATCATGCACTTCAAGTAGATACTCAAGTAATCATATATCAAGTATCATCAAGTAACAAGTATATGAGAGGATAATCCACTCATCAAGTAGCACATAAGGTTAACCAAGCAAGTTATAAGGATATTGCTTCCTTCCTTATTCCTCCCAAGAATACCATTGTTGTCGCAGCTTGTATTACTTTGACAATCACGATCAATAACAGGAACTGATTATTCAGTATATATCAGAAGACCCGGTAACCAGTGTCATTCTCAATATCAGTACTCATGATTATTCACGAGGTGTTCGGGACGGGAGTTTAGCATTCACTTAAGTCAGGCTTATTGCTCCAACTAAGGAAGCTATGCCCTTACTATGGCCGGTAGTAAGGGGTCGGGCGGAAATTCATAGGGACCCGATTGTCACTTAAACCCCAGCTCTCCCGACAAGCGTGAACCTATACATTTTCGAACAAGCAAGGAGAACCAGCTGGACTCACACAAGAAAGTACAAGTAGATATTTACTTGAACTACGGGAGAAGAACTAATCCAAAGTAGTGGACTAGCTCAACAAGGAACATGCTTCAAGTAATCAAGAAGTCACCTTGTATCAAGCAAATGTATGCAATGTTTGCACATACACAACAAGAACATGTCTCATACACATTAGTGCTTGTTCATAGCACTTTCAAGTTCACTACCATACATATGTATTGGTGTCAAGCCAAGTACAAGATTTTATTATCTTATATTCAAATTATAATCCAATTCTTTGGATGTTCAAGTCACGTACAAGATTTTAATGTCTTATACTTCAAATTATATCCCAATCTTTGGACATTCAAACAAGTATAAGAGTTATACATTTACTCTTACAAAATTCCAATCCTATTCTTAGGATGTTCAAGTCTAAGACCTTATGCTAAGGCCTCTAAGGTGCACAATCATTGGATTTACAACAAGTATAACACATTAGTGCTTGTTCATAGCACTTTCAAGACATAAAGAAGAGATACTACTCTTATACTTATGTTCTCATTTGAGTTCTATAAGTATTAATGTTCAAGACTAAGTTCTAATGCCCTCAAAAGTTACAATTACACTTGCTAGGACATCTTATACCAAGGCTATATGCCTTAGGAGAGGTAAGGTTTCATCTCCATTTAGTTTGAACAACTATTGTGCAACAGGGGTTTTGGGCGGTCGCCCAACCCCATCCTGGGCGGTCGCCCAAGATCACAATTTCAGAACCAAAATCTCTGCCTTAGTGGGCGGTCGCCCAAAGCCCCATGGGCGGTCGCCCAAGGCCAAAATCTGCAAAAACCCAATTTCTTCCCAGACTTAGAATTCTCCGTCCCAAGCGTAGGAGTAACTTTTACTAACATTTTTAACACTCCCAGGATGCACTAACAAGCTTAAAACCAATTCTTTCATTTTAATTTCCTTACTTTACATAGTAGGATATACTCCCTTTGTCCCACAATTACAAGTACCACAAAAATTGTCCCAAACACAAAATTAACATTCACAAGTATCAAGAATAACATTTATGCATGTTATTACAAGCAAGGGGGAGCTAATAACTTACCTAGTCAAAATTCAAGTTGACCCAAACTTATTTCTGTTCGGCCTGGAACGCTCTATTCAACGCCACGAATATTAATCCGGGATCAGAATCAAGAACGGAGGGATAATTAAGCTCGAGGAGTCGAGAATAGGGTGAAACCCTAACCTAGCTTTTCAGAACAGAGGAAGAGCAACGTAAAATGATTTGGGAAATTTGCCTCAGAGAAGAAGGCAAACAACATTTATCCTTTCAACTTTCAAAAATGACACTTAGGCCCCTCAAGTTTCACTTTTAACAAAAAGACCCCTAAAGTCAAATTTTCACAAATGACCCAAAAGTCAAAACTAGACATTTAACCACCTTAACTATTTAAAGCAGTTAATAATTTAACCCAAGTAAAACTAACACATAATATGCAAGTTCAAGTATTTAACAAGTATGTCAAATATTTAACAAGAAATAGGATGGGTGTTACATCCTCCCCACCTTAAAGAAAATTCGCCCACGAATTTTTACTTACCAAAGTTTTCAAATAGGCTCGGGTATTTATCTCGCATCTCTTTCTCGGTTTCCCAAGTAGCCTCTTCAATTTCATGATTCCTCCACAGGACCTTCACAATAGGAATCCTTTTGGTACGCAATACTTGTTCTTTCCAGTCAAGAATTTCAACAGGTTGTTCCTCATAAGACAAATCAGGCTGAAATGGAATAGCCTCATACTCAAGAACATGTGATTCATCTGCCATATACTTGCGAAGCATAGATACATGGAATACATTATGAATACCAGATAAAGAAGGAGGTAAAGCCACTCTATAAGCCAACTTCCCAACTCTTTCAAGAATCTCAAAGGGACCGATATAACGAGGAGATAACTTTCCTTTCTTCCCAAATCTCTTTATACCTCTACGAGGAGAGACCTTCAAGAATACAAAGTCACCTACCTGGAATTCAAGATCCCTTCTACGATGATCTGCATAACTCTTTTGTCTACTCTGAGCTGTGCGCAATCTATCTCGAATAAGTTTCACACTTTCAACTGACTGTTGAACCATTTCAGGACCCAAGAGTCTAGCTTCTCCCGCTTCATCCCAGCATATAGGAGATCGACATTTTCTGCCATAAAGAGCCTCATATGGAGCCATTTCAATGCTAGACTGAAAACTGTTATTATAAGCAAACTCAGCCAAAGGAAGATGAGTATCCCAACTGCCTTTGAAATCAATAACACAAGCACGTAACATATCCTCGAGAATCTGTATAAGTCTCTCATATTGCCCATCAGATTGAGGATGAAAAGCAGTACTGAAATTCAATTTAGTACCCATGGCACCCTGAAGAGCCTGCCAAAATCGAGAAGTAAAACGAGGATCTCTGTCAGATACAATACTCACAGGAACCCCATGCAGTCGGACTATCTCCTAAACATACAAAGATGCCAATTGAGACAATGAATATCCCATGGACACAGACAATAAGTGAGCTGATTTAGTCAACCTGTCCACTATAACCCAAACAGCATCATGGCCTCGTCTGGTACGTGGCAAACCAGTCACAAAATCCATAGTAATATGCTCCCATTTCCACTCTGGAATTTCTAATGGTTGCAACAAACCTGCTGGACGTTGATGTTCCACTTTCACTTGTTGACAAGTCAAACATTTGGATACATACTCAGCAATTTCTCTTTTCATATTGTTCCACCAGAAATGTTTCTTCAAGTCTTGGTACATTTTAGTACTTCCAGGATGAATAGTATACTTGGTTTTGTGAGCCTCTTCAAGAACTTTCTTCTTTATCTCAGGATCAACTGGAATACAAACTCTGCCTCGAAAGGTAAGAATTCCATCACTATTAAAAGAAAAATCTGGTTGCCTTCCTTCATTCATTCCACTAATGATTTTCTGCAATTCAGAATCAATTACCTGAGCTTCTTTGATCTGTTGGAGTAAATCTGAAGTAGCCTTTATATTAGCAAAGATAACTCCATGATTTGATTCACAAGGATTCCAGTCACACAAATCTTCAAACATCTTCCATTCACGAATCATCAAGCAAGAAATATAAGTCTTTCTGCTCAGTGCATCTGCCACAACATTTGCTTTTCCTGGATGATAAAGGATAGTACAATCATGATCCTTCAATTTCTCCATCCATCTACGTTGCCTCATGTTAAGATCTTTTTGAGAAAACAAGTACTTCAAACTTTTATGATCGGTAAAGACTTCAAATTTGGTTCCATACAAGTAATGCCTCCATTTATGCAAAGCAAAAATAATCGCAGCCAATTCTAAATCATGAGTAGGATAATTCTTTTCATAAGGAGATAGTTTTCGAGAAGCATAAGCTATTACCTTGCCATCTTGCATTAGAACACAACCCAATCCTTCTTTAGAAGCATCAGTATAAACCATGAAATGCTCAGAACCATTAGGCAAAGCCAAGACTGGAGCTGTAGTCAAACGCCTTTTCAACTCCTGAAAACTTGCTTCACATTTGTCATTCCACTCAAAAGAAATAGCTTTTCGAGTCATATTAGTCAATGGAGTAGCAATCTTGGAGAATCCCTCAATGAACCTCCGATAATAACTAGCCAAGCCCAAGAAACTACGGATTTTAGTCACTGTAGTTGGCCTCTTCCAGTTTACAACTGCTTCAACTTTGGAAGGATCTACTGCAATACCAGTAGCAGACACAACATGCCCCAAGAATGAAACCTCTTCTAACTAGAAAGCACATTTGCTGAATTTTGCAAATAATTGTTTTTCACGAAGAACTTGTAATACCACTCTGAGATGTTGTTCATGCTCAGCCCGTGACTTAGAATACACAAGAATGTCATCAATGAATACCACCACAAAACAATCAAGATATGGCTTGAAGATACGGTTCATCAAATCCATAAATACAGCTGGAGCATTTGTCAAACCAAATGGCATAACAATAAACTCATAATGCCCATACCTGGTACGGAAAGCTGTCTTTGGTATATCCTCAGATCTGATTTTCAACTGATGATAACCACTTCTCAAGTCAAGCTTCGAATACACTACTGAACCCTGAAGCTGATCAAACAAGTCATCAATATGAGGTAACGGATATTTGTTCTTGATAGTTACCTGATTAAGATCTCTATAATCGATACACAATCGCAGAGTCCCATCTTTCTTTCTAACAAATAACACTGGTGCACCCCACGGTGATACACTAGGTCTGATGAAACCCCTTTCAAGCAATTCCTCAAGCTGTGTTTTTAACTCTCTCAACTCAGCTGGAGCCATTCTATAAGGTGCTTTCGAGATTGGTGTTGTACCTGGTAATAACTCAATACAGAACTCAAGCTCTCGATCAGGTGGCATGCTATACTCAGAAGAGAACACATCTGAAAATTCAGACACAACAGGAATATCCTCCATCTTGGGAACAGATAAACTCTGATCAAGCACACATGCGAGATACCCGGCACAACCACGAGATAAAAGTTTTCTAGCTTTTAAAGTAGAAATAACATGTATAGCACATAAAGGCCTATCACCTTCAAAGGTAAAATCAGGCAAACCAGGAATAGAAAAAGTTACTACTTTTCTATAACAATCAACAGATGCATGATGCACATATAGCCAATCCATGCCAAGAATCACGTCAAAGTCCCTTATAGGTAACACGACTAGGTCAGCAAGAAGGGCATGATCACCCACAAGGACCTCACATTTCTTGTAAACCTCAAAAGTAAACATGCAATCTCCCATAGGGGAAGATACTTCTAGCACATAAGGCATAGAATCAGGAAGAACATGCAAATGCGCCACAAAATGAGATGCCACATAAGAATGAGATGAGCCTGGATCTATCAAGACTCGCGCTCTCGTACTAGAAAGTAATATAATACCTCCTATGACTGCAAAAGACTCAGCTACACCCTGCTGATCTAGAGCAAACACTCGACCCTGAACTTTTGGTCGACCCCCACTATCTCTCTTGGAACCTGAGGCTGGTTGACTTGCACCCCTAACTTGATTTACTCTACTTTTAGGACAATTTCTAGCAAAGTGCCCCGCTTCACCACACACTATACACTTTCCTTGCTTTAGCCAACACTTGTCTTCAGAATGGCCTTCTTTCGAACAATAGCCACATACTCTCCTGGGACCTTAGACTGTTGTCCTCGAACCAGTTGATACACTACCTTTACTTTCAGTTGGCTGTCGGAATCGACGATCTTGGCGGCCAGATTTACCACCTTTAGAACCAGATCCCTGAGTTTTCTCTGATACACGACCAGTCATGGTTGTTCCCAACTTCACCTTGTGTTCTTCAATATCATTTTCAATAGTATAAGCCTTCTCCACTGCTTGCTGATAGCTAGTGAGCTGTAGAGAAAGAAGTTGCTTTCTATACTCAGTCCTTAACCCTTTAACAAACCTCTGTGCCTTCTTGGCTTCGTTTGGAACTAAGTGATCACAATACCTCGCCAATTCTGTGAACTTGGTTGAGTATTGCCCCACGGTCAGACTTCCCTGCTCCAGATTAAGAAATTCCATTTCCTTTCTATCTTGGACCACTGTTGGAATAAATTGTGACTTGAATGCTTTAAGAAAATTTTCCCATGTCTGTGGTACACCTTCCAGTTCCCAACTTTTAATCAACACTTGCCACCAATGTTCAGCGGCTTTCTCAAGTTTAAAGGTTGCAAAGGTTACCTTATCACCACCTGCACATCTCAAGGCTGTAAAGATCTTCTCAATACTTTCAATCCACTCTTCTGCCTTCTTAGAATCAAATTCCCCGTCAAAACTACGAGGTTTCAGCTTCAAGAACCTTGTAAGGCGATTAGAATAATCCCAGTCAACATTATCAACCATTTCTTCTTGAGGAGTTATAGATCTCAGCTGATTACTACCACTTGTACCTTCAGAACTCATTGTACCTGTAGGTAAACACTCAGCGTTATTAATAACACCCCAAGACTCACCCATACCTAGGCCATAGACCCTATCCAGACTTAGAGCAAACCAAGGTAGCTAAACAGGGTAGCTAAACCAGGGTAGCTCTGATACCAACCTGACACGCCCCCAGGTCCCGGGATCCCCTAATAGAACCTCGAACCTGGATGGAGTGCCTAACGAGGAACAAGAAACTTAACAAGAAACTTAATGACATTTGTTTAACAAATTGACATGATATATATATACTCTAGAGTAAGGAGCTATACTAGCTCACAACACGAGTTCTAGACAAGAAAATTTAAAACCAAACTTAATACATACACAGCGGAAACATGCCTAGCACATAAGCTGGCATTAAGAGTACTATACAAGATGTCTAGTGACAACAAGAGCTGAACAAGACTGTCTACCCCAAAATAAGGAGTTACAAAACCCATAATACATCGTCCTCACCAAGTGTAAAAGGACACAAGCCCCAAAATAATCACGACCTGCGAAGCAAGCCCCCAACTATGTCGAGCCTCACTGCGCACTATCCTTCCTTTCCTGGGGGGGGGAACAAATAAAGGGTGAGATAAATCTCAGTAAGCTATTAGATGCAACTACATGACATGTTATCATGCACTTCAAGTAGATACTCAAGTAATCATATATCAAGTATCATCAAGTAACAAGTATATGAGAGGATAATCCACTCATCAAGTAGCACATAAGGTTAACCAAGCAAGTTATAAGGATATTGCTTCCTTCCTTATTCCTCCCAAGAATACCATTGTTGTCGCAGCTTGTATTACTTTGACAATCACGATCAATAACAGGAACTGATTATTCAGTATATATCAGAAGACCCGGTAACCAGTGTCATTCTCAATATCAGTACTCATGATTATTCACGAGGTGTTTGGGACGGGAGTTTAGCATTCACTTAAGTCAGGCTTATTGCTCCAACTAAGGAAGCTATGCCCTTACTATGGCCGGTAGTAAGGGGTCGGGCGGAAATACATAGGGACCCGATTGTCACTTAAACCCCAGCTCTCCCGACAAGCGTGAACCTATACATTTTCGAACAAGCAAGGAGAACCAGCTGGACTCACACAAGAAAGTACAAGTAGATATTTACTTGAACTACGGGAGAAGAACTAATCCAAAGTAGTGGACTAGCTCAACAAGGAACATGCATACACATTAGTGCTTGTTCATAGCACTTTCAAGTTCACTACCATACATATGTATTGGTGTCAAGCCAAGTACAAGATTTTATTATCTTATATTCAAATTATAATCCAATTCTTTGGATGTTCAAGTCACGTACAAGATTTTAATGTCTTATACTTCAAATTATATCCCAATCTTTGGACATTCAAACAAGTATAAGAGTTATACATTTACTCTTACAAAATTCCAATCCTATTCTTAGGATGTTCAAGTCTAAGACCTTATGCTAAGGCCTCTAAGGTGCACAATCATTGGATTCACAACAAGTATAACACATTAGTGCTTGTTCATAGCACTTTCAAGACATAAAGAAGAGATACTACTCTTATACTTATGTTCTCATTTGAGTTCTATAAGTATTAATGTTCAAGACTAAGTTCTAATGCCCTCAAAAGTTACAATTACACTTGCTAGGACATCTTATACCAAGGTTATATGCCTTAGGAGAGGTAAGGTTTCATCTCCATTTAGTTTGAACAACTATTGTGCAACAGGGGTTTTGGGCGGTCGCCCAACCCCATCCTGGGCGGTCGCCCAAGATCACAATTTCAGAACCAAAATCTCTGCCTTAGTGGGCGGTCGCCCAAAGCCCCATGGGCGGTCGCCCAAGGCCAAAATCTGCAAAAACCCAATTTCTTCCCAGACTTAGAATTCTCCGTCCCAAGCGTAGGAGTAACTTTACTAACATTTTTAACACTCCCAGGATGCACTAACAAGCTTAAAACCAATTCTTTCATTTTAATTTCCTTACTTTACATAGTAGGATATACTCCCTTTGTCCCACAATTACAAGTACCACAAAAATTGTCCCAAACACAAAATTAACATTCACAAGTATCAAGAATAACATTTATGCATGTTATTACAAGCAAGGGGGAGCTAATAACTTACCTAGTCAAAATTCAAGTTGACCCAAACTTATTTCTGTTCGGCCTGGAACGCTCTATTCAACGCCACGAATATTAATCCGGGATCAGAATCAAGAACGGAGGGATAATTAAGCTCGAGGAGTCGAGAATATGGTGAAACCCTAACCTAGCTTTTCAGAACAGAGGAAGAGCAACGTAAAATGATTTGGGAAATTTGCCTCAGAGAAGAAGGCAAACAACATTTATCCTTTCAACTTTCAAAAATGACACTTAGGCCCCTCAAGTTTCACTTTTAACAAAAAGACCCCTAAAGTCAAATTTTCACAAATGACCCAAAAGTCAAAACTAGACATTTAACCACCTTAACTATTTAAAGCAGTTAATAATTTAACCCAAGTAAAACTAACACATAATATGCAAGTTCAAGTATTTAACAAGTATGTCAAATATTTAACAAGAAATAGGATGGGTGTTACACCATCATCACTTGAGTCAATGTTTTTGAACTCATCATCTGTTGGCTCATTGATTAAACCAAGAGTTGGTTTCAAAGATATCTTCTTTACAGGTTTTGGTGGTTTCGAGAGAGGGACTTCATCAGCATCATCAACATCATGGTCACTTTGAACTGGTGAACCGGTCAGGGTGAAAACAGGAGATGCAGTCGATAGAGGTGCATTTACTTTGGTTTTCTTGGATGTTTTTAGATGGCTAAGGGAGAGATCTCATTTATTAGTTTTCTCCCCCTGAGATGTTGAGGGGATGAGGGAGGTTTGGATGAGGTGGTTTTTTAGTGTGTAGTAGGGGATGTTGTAGTTTTGGTGGCCGAGGTTGGTTTGGTGTTTGGAGGAGCGGTCGATTTCGGAGAGGTTAATTTTAATGATGTGGAAGGTACGGTTGAGGTGGATTTGGAGGGAGGTTTAGAGAGAGACTTAGTGTTTGAAGTTTCAACTATTGGATCCTTGTACTTAATGCCAGTTGATGGCTTGGATTTGGTTGATAGCTGTGGTGTGGTTGATGCACTTACCTTTGCTTTTCCTTTAATTTGTGGAGTGTCTTCTTCAACTTCCTCCTCTTCCTCATCTGCTTCTTCCTCTCCTTCTTGTTCCTGATTTCCATGATAATGATTCCTAATGCTTTCTTGCCTGCCTTGGTATAGTTGGGGGAATATATTCTTTGGGGTCCAAAGCCAAGTACTCTTGATATTGTGTGTCACCAAAGCGGTTCCGAAATGTTGTCCGTATGGTCTTTATGTCAAAAACTTTGTTTAGAGAAATGGGAACCTTTGCATGTTTGTCACAAGCTCTTTTCTAATCTCAGGAGTGTATTTGAACATGAGGGACAGCAGTCTTGAATTCTTCATGTACTTGGTAGGAGCCTTGTCCTTGACTTTTTTTTTATTGAAATCCTTGATTTGTTCTACAAGCCGATTGTAGATGACCTTGAGCCAGTTCATTTTTCTTCCCAAGTAAATGGCAGCAGACAAGTGCCATTGGGATGTGTTGAAGTTTTCGTGGTTTCCACTCTTGCAAAGCAGACTGTGACCTACTAAGTGGCCTATATAATACATCACTTCTGGAAAATCCTTCCTTTATGGCTTGTAGACATCATAAGAGTTGATCAACCATAAAGCCAGGTTATCACATTCATCACCGGTCAACGAAGTGGAAGCTGTGAAGTCAATATATATACCAAGAGCAGTGGCAATTTCATTATAGTCTAGTTCAAAAGACTTTCCATACACGGTAGCATCAATCCATTCATGTGGATTTCCCTTCCCTTCTCATCTCTTCCTTTGATTTGTTTAGCGGTCGAGTAGAACTCACCAACTGCAGCAGGTAGGTGGTATGTTTGGTTCATGGTGAAGTACATTAAGATGCCAGACTTATTCATTCTTTTGATGATGTTCCTCCCAATAGCATCATTTTCGAGGTCATCATAATCTAGGATCCACCTAGGTAAAAAAGATTGTTCATCCTGAAAACACAAGGAGAATTAATAACAAAGCTAGGATGCAACACTTGACATAGTGACAGACATGTAGTGCGGTCAAGTATGGCATAAGTTATAGCGGTCGACAACATTGCGGTCGACAGAGAGAAACAATGAGGACTTAGTTAATTTTTCTAAGTCAAACAATCAACAACTTGCAGTTATAGCAAAATTAGATCAAGGCACACACAAACACTTTTCTAGTGTGTTTACAACTAATTTAGGATCAAAAAGTGTTTTTCTCAAGAACATAAAGAACACTGTCAAGAACATCTAGAACACATTCATTAACGTGAATAACTCAGATTCACCAAATGTACACAAAAACGCATGAATTTCAAATATTTGTGATCACAGAACCCGATTAAGCATGGAAACAACACCAATTTCATCAATAAATCATCAACAAACCCATAAATCAAAAGGGATAAGTTTATAAAGTTTGAAAACCCAAGTGATTTAAAACTGTGAATCTGAACAAGCCATAGCATGAACTCAGGATATTGTGCACAAATATGGTATAGTGTAGGGCTGTTATACGAACCGAGCTGGCTCGGGCTCGGATCGTGAAAGATCGAGCTCAAGGAGTAGCTCGAGTCGAGCTCGAACTGATTTTCAAGCTCATTTTAGTTATCGAGCCGACCATGTTCGACTCGTTTAGCTCGTTAAAAGCTCGAGTTCGGCTCGATAAGCTCATTAAAATTGAATTTTTGTTTTCAAACGGCTCAAACTCGGCTCGATAAGCTCGAAGTCGGCTTGATTAGCTCGTTAAGACCATATTTTTCTTTTAAAAATGTCTAAGCTCGAGCTCGGCTCGTTAAAACTCGAGTTCGATATCGACTCGTGTTGTTCGCGAGCAGTTCGCGAGCTCGAACAAGAAAGTGGGCTCGAGCTCGATAAAAGCTCGAGCTCGATAAGTTTTAAATGAGCTCGAGCTTGACACCCCAAAGCTCGACTCGTCTCGGCTCATTTACAGCCCTAGTATAGTGGCATGAATGTGCAAAGAAAATCACAAACAATCATCATGATCTTCATAAAATATTCAACCCCAAGTGAAATTTCAAAGGGTTTATAACCCGCCATTGTCGAACATATGAACAGAAATTAGAGAGAATTTAGGGTTAAGAATCCATACCATTTTGGTTGATAATTCTTCTTGTTGTTGTTTCTTTTGATGATTTACCAGATTGTGAAGATTTAGGAGCCATATATATGTATAATGAATCGAAGAGAGAAAGGCTTTGACAGAGTCGGTTATAGAGAGAGTGAGTGTAGAGAGAAGTTAGAGAGAGAAATAGCAATTGCTTTTCAAAAGTCAAAGAGGGGACATATGCAGAGTTGTAGAGTGGTGGAGGGAGTAAAGCTGGAGTTTAAGTGGGACATTAACTCTGCATATTTCAGAATAAAATTCAAAGTTTCCTTTTAGTTTTCAACCAATGACGGCGGACCAAGATTTGGGGAATAAAATTAAATGCTAAATTAAATGTTCCCAAATGATTTGAAATAAATAAGAAGTGATGGAAAATAGAAAATTACTAAATTACCCTTTTGGATGACTAGGGAAGATCCTAAAAAAAATCTAAGTTAGAAACACTTGCCTGGTATCCATGCAATATGCGGTCAAGCGTCTGACCGTGCAACATGTGCGGTCAACCAAAATTCGCTTCTATAAAGTAGTGAACACAACTTTTTTTCCCACGAGGTAGACTTCTTCAAAGCCTTGAAAAAATAGTAACGTAATGGTAGTGCGGTCAAGAGAGGCTAGAGGGTTAGAGTTTCATAGAAATCATTAGACCGTGAGGGGTTGACCGTGAATTACCTACCTTAGATTGAACTTAGATAAAACACAAGATATTAGTATAAAAACTTATGGACAAGTTAAAATTCAAGCATACCTATTTCTCCTCTTAGATACCTAAATATCTTTGAATATAGAGCCTTGGTGAGAATATCTGCAATTTGTTTGTCAGTACTATCATACTTGATGGATCGTATTTTATATTACTTTATTTCCATGTTTCAGGATTTTTATTAATTATTTTTTATGTAATTTAGAATAGATTTGATGTGATTTCGAGTATGTTTTGTATTGTCAAGTTTGTGGGAAAAACGTTGTATTTTGAGACATTTATTTAGTAATTCTATGATGTTCCCGCGAAGTTTATACATGCTCGAAGGTCAGCCAGTCAAAGTCAACAGGAAGTCAAGTCAAAGAAGGAAGAAAAAGAAGGAAAACCGGATTCAGACCAAGCGCCCGCTCGCTTATAGGCGAGCGCCCGCTTACCTTGGGGTTTTTAAGGCTTCCTTCTGTCGTGGACCGAGCGCCCGCCTGCCATAGACCGAGCGCCCGCTCGCCTGTTCCGCCAGACTTACGGGATTTACTGATTTTTCCGATATTTTGTTATTTTCTCTCTTATTTTGGACTCCTCCTTTATGTATAAAATAGGTTAGGTTTTAGTATTCAGATCTTATGCTTTCTTTTAGGTTTTCATTAGTTTCAAAGGTGTAATCAAGATTTGGGAGATTTATTTCACCATCAAGCGTTTATCCAGGTTTATGGTTTTTAACTATTTTCTTGTGATATTTGCTATGTCTATGAGTAGCTAATCTTCTTGTTCATGGATTAGGAGTAGAACTATCGGATCTCTATGTTAATCGTGTTTAACTAGCATCAATCTTGTTCTTGTTCATTGGACTAGATCTTAATTCATTTAGAGATTTCAACTATATAAATTGATATTTTTGGTCTTTAAATCATCTAGGTATAAATTGTTACACTAGCGTGGATAATTTATATATTGACCGTATTCTTGTGATTAGATTTAATTGAGGACCTAGCGGAAATCAAAAGAGTCTAAAATCAATTGTTCTTTGGATCTTAATAAATTATTAGTGTGTGTTGTTGACCTAGCAGAACACATCACATTGAGGTAATAATAGGGTTGTAATCCGGTGACCAGACCGTCCCAACTCTTAACTAAGTGAACGATTTCTTGAACAAGTTTGGTAATTTTATTATTGAAAATAGCTTAGAGTGAAGATAGTTGTGAACCCCAATCTGTGAATCTTTGTCATTCTTGAGTATAATCTTTGCTTTCTTTTGCGATCTTAAATCATTAGGTTATTTCATTGCTTAGTAGTTAAATTAGTTTAATCAAATCAAAAAACCCCTTGGTTACTTTTGCACTAATTAATAAACTTGTTTTTTCACAAGTCTCTGTGGTTCGACCCTTACTTTTGTATACTGCTGCTTCGGCACTTGTACACTTGCAAGGTATTTTTATTACAGTGGATTTTTATCCATCAATACTCTAGATGGATATTACCTTTTTCAACATGATTCTTGAGAAAATGGTACTTGATATCAATGTGTTTGGTGTTTGAATACATGACTGGGTTGTTGGAGACAGCAATGGTAGATGTATTGTCATAGTAGATAGGACAATTTTCTTCTTTGATTCCATAATCAACCAATTGTTGCTTCATCCATAGTACTTGACAACAGCAACTTCCAGCAGCTATATATTCAGCTTCTGTGGTAGATACAGAGACTGAGGCTTGTTTCTTGCTGGCCCATAAACTAGTCGATTTCCAAGGAAATGATATGTTCCACTAGTGTTTTTCCTATCAATAGTGCATGTTGTATTATCTGCATCTGAGTAACCTATAAGATCAAAATTTGAATATTCGGAATACCAAAGTCTAAAGTTAATAGTCCCAAATAGATATATAATAATACGTTTTACAGCAATAAGGTGTGCTTCTCTAGGATCTGCTTGATATCGAGCACTAACACAAACACTAAACATGATATCGGGTCTACTAGCAGCTAAGTATAGGAGAGAGCCAATAATACCTCTATATAAGGTTTGATCAACCTTCTTACCTTTCAATTCTTTATCTAGCTTGTTACCAGTAGCCATAGGAGTGTCGTATGCCTTTGCATTTTCAAGTCCAAAATTCTTGATGAGATCTTTTGTGTACTTTGCTTGGCTGAGGAAGATGCCTTCAGCACATTGTTTGATTTGGAGCTCAAGGAAGAATGTTAATTCTCCCCTCATTCTCATCTCAAATTTTCTTTTCATTATCTTCTCAAATCGCTTACACATCAATTCATTAGTAGAACCAAAAATAATATCATCTACATATATTTGAACAAGTAGAGTATGATCATGATATTTAGCAATGAATAAAGTTGTGTCGATCTTACCACGCTTGAAACCTTTTTCTAAGAGAAATTTAGATAGATTATCATACATTCTCGTGGATCTTGTTTGAGTCCATACAAAGCTTTCCGGAGTTTGTAGAGATGATCTAGAAATTTGTGGTCTTCAAATCCAGAGGTTGAGCAACATAGACTGTCTCTTAAAGTTCACCGTTGAGAAATGCACTCTTCACATCTATTTTATATATATTGAATCTTTTGTAAGAGGCATAAGCTAGAAATATCCTTATAGCTTCAAGTCTTGCAACGGGGGCAAAAGTTTCATCGTAGTCAATGCCTTCTTCTTGTCTATATCCTTGTGCAACCAACCTAGATTTGTTTCTTGTGATGCTTCCATTCTCATCCATCTTGTTTCTAAACACCCACTTTGTACCAATCACTCCTTGATCATTTGGTCTTGGAACTAAGGTCCAAACTTTACATCTTTCAAATTGGTTGAGCTCTTCTTGCATAGCTACAATCCAACTTGAATCTTGGAGTGTTTCATCAACCTTTTTAGGTTCAATTTGAGATATGAATGCGGTGAAATCATCATAGTTTGATCTTCTTGTACGAACACAAGAATGTAAATCACCGATGATGTTATGAATTTGGTGATCTCTGAACTCAAGAACTTCTTGAGGTATATCTGGTTGAGTTGATGGTTGTTGAAAATCTTCTAGTGGTACATCATTTGTGCCATCCCAATCATAAGTAATTTGAGGGATTGGTTCTTCAACATTTATGGGTGTTTCAACATCATCTCCATTTGAACTTGCTGAAGAAAGATGCTTTTGGTTGTTTGCCTAGTTGACAAGTTGTGCACTTTTCATCGTGGTGATCAGCTACCTTGGGTAGACCACGAACTAGATTTTCTCTTCCAATTTTGGAGAGATATCTGAAGTTCAAGTGACTAAGTCTTTTGTGCCATGGCCAACTATTTTCACTAACATTCTTTGCTACAAAACATAGATTAAAAGAAATACATGAAGAATTAAAATTAACAATATAAACATTTTTCTTACGAATCCCTTTGAGCAAAATGATGTCGGATGTGCCATCTTTGATGAGATAATAATTTGAAGTGAAGTGGAATTGTAATCCTTTTGTCGCAGAACTGAGATATTGAGAGAATATTGTGTTGAAGTCCTATGACTAGAGAGACTTCTTGGATGGTATTTTTTTATTTTCGAATGATTCTATATCCTACGATATTTCCTTTGTTGTTGTCTCCAAAAATTACTGATGGACCGTTCTCTTCACGGACATCTTCCAATAAATTGATATCTCCGGTCATGTGTCTTGAGCAGCCACTATCAAGATATCATAAGCTTGATTTTTCTTTAAAATGTCCAGCCATTAAGCAGAGGACCTACAAAATAGACATTTAAGAAAAAGGTCCCCTTTTATTCTTTTGGATCCAAAGGGTTAGCAACTTTTGACGACCCACGCCTGTCTCACAGAAAGAGGGTTATGCCTTCTAGGATTGGGTGTGAATCTCAAAAGACATTCAGCAGCCTTGTAACCATAACCATCACACACAGAATAATGGTGTATTCCACCCAACTGAGGGTTAACAAACTTCATTGTGGTTTTGAACACAACATCATTAACTGGTATGGAAGATGTCTCCCGAACAAAGTTCAATTTCTTGAACTTGACCGCATGTCTCTTAGGTGCGGTCGACTTGCCTTGGAAGGCTATTCAACCGTGACTTGAGGTAGATGTGCGATAAAGTTCAGGTACCTTGCTAGAGCATTCCTCTATGGTAGGATCTTTCATGGCTATTCCTTTCATCTTCAAAGCCTTTCCAGTTTGTGTCTTGGGGTAGACATAATGGAACTCTAGTTTCTTATTTGGTTCTTATCCTTTACCCTTAGATCCATGATTTTTAGCCTTCGACCCTTCCAAAGTTTGCTAGGTAAATTTCTCATCTCTTTCGCAACAAGATGCACATTTAAAGTTGTCACTAGTTTGAAATCCCAAGCCTTCGTTATCATCACTAGACTTTTGGGATTCTAATATTTAATCGATAGTGACACGAGAATTGGTCCACTCATTAGTGATATTTTTGAGGTCATTTATCTTCGCAACCAATTTTTCGTTGTTAACTTTAAATATAGTATTTTGTTCTTCTAAGAAACGGTTTTTATCAGTAAGAGGAGTCATGCTCTTAATCTTCTCCTTAAGGAGGGTGAGTTCAGATCTTAGTAGAGATTTCTCCGTCTTAAGCTGAGAAATTTCTTCAGTTGAAAGTGCTAAAGCTTCCTTCATGCCAGTAAACTTACTAATTACCTGTTCAGCTTTCATGAACAGCTTTTCTTGTTCATCATGGGAAATATCAAACTTGACTTGAGGAGTGGTAGATTGAGCTTCCTTCACTTTGGGATTTTTCAAAGCCTTCTTTGCTGGACTTACATCACACCTTAAAAATAGAAGATCGTCATTCTTTTGAACTGTAGTTAGGAATCCCTTTTCAGCAAGTTCATCAGCCGTATAGCTATTCCTTTTAGGTTTTGTGTTTTGAGACAAGTCATCTTCATTATCACTCTCATTATCGGAATAAACGACTAAACAAATGTGACCTCCTTCAGAATCCTCATCGCTTTCATCAGAATCTGACTATATCCAGGTAGCTAACTCTTTTGTGGTAGAGTCTTCTTTAGCAACCATTCTCTTTTGCTTTGAATACTTTGGAGTAAAGTTTTTTTTCTTCTTCATATACTCGTACTTGGTAATTGGGCATTCTGATGCGAAATGACGTGGTTTCCTTCAATTAAAACAAACGAGATCTTCTTTCTTCTTTGATAAGTTGAAGTCCTCTTTCTTCTTTGTAAAGCTGCTCCTTGAAAACCTTGCTGGAGCCTTGCTTGATGATCCGGGTCTTGCTGACTTTCTGAACTTTTAAAATCTTTTTACAAACAAATCAAAATCATCATCATCCATATTTAACAATTCTGAAGTGGAGATTTTTGGATCTTCTTCTTCGACAATTTCTTCTTTCTGAGCAACCAACAACATGCCTTTTACTTTTACTTTTACTTCCATTTCTTCAATGTTGTGAAGCTTGATTTCAAAGATCTTGAGGTTAGCACAGATGTTTCTGAGTGACATATCATCTAGAAGCTTTGTGTCTTCAAGAGTGTTGCCTTTGTGGAGATATTGAGATCCAAGGGCGGATAGAAAATTCACATTGATTTCTTTCTTTGTAAGCTTCTTTCCAAGAGCGGTGTATGTGCTCACAATTTCACAATAACGATCATAAGTATCTCTGAGTGATTCACCGGGATCTTATCAAAGTTGTTGAATCTTCTTCGAATCGAAAATATCTTGCTTTCTTTGGAAGCTTGATCTCATTCGATGTAATCTTCTATTGCATCCCAAAGATCTTTAGCGGTTTCACATTCCATGATCTGTCGACGTTGAGACAAACTTAAAGTTCTTAAGATTATGTTCTTTGTTTTCACATCCATTCCAACCAATCTATTTTCTTCATCAGTCCATTCAGCTTTTGGTTTCTTGATTATTGGTGTGGCGGCATTGGTAACAGGATCTGGATTTGCTTTTATTGGAAAGTATGGTCCAATAGTAAGACAATCACCAAGTTGCTCATCCACTGAGCAGAGATAGGTCAGTATGCTGTGTTTCCACATGTCAAAGGTATCTTCGTCAAACATTGGAACGTGAGTGTAGTTAACCGTTGCCATAGCTCTCTGACTTGCCATATTGAATCGGCACCCAAGCTGTTAAGCATGAAAAACAAAAGAGTTATATAAAGGTGTTTTCTCTTATACCACTTGTTGGTTCCAAAGACACAACAAGGGTATGAAAAGGAGGCTGGAGGGGGGTGAATAGCCTACTTAAAATTTCAACCCTTTTTCAAAAATCAGCCTTATGCTTACAACTTGAATTTTGTGGTCAATGAAAACCATGCGGTCAAGTGTAATATGCATAGTGGAAGTTTAAAATATAAAGGTAGAGTTGAGAGTTAGTTGGAAATCTAAGAATTGAAAGAACTGATTTTCAGTCGACCTAAAGGAGATTGCGGTCAAGTGATGGGTTAAGAATTTTGAAAGTGTCTTGGAATTGTTGGCAAAAGATAAGTAGTCAGAGTGTGACTTAGGCAATATGGACAACACAAACACAATTCACAATAAGTTTGAATAAATATCTGGAAAGATCAAACACTAAACGACAAACAAGATTAATATGAACAATATGAACAAGACTTAAAGAAAATTTGCAGAAATGTAAAGTGCAGTAAGTAAATGACACAATGATTTGGAAATGTTCGATCTGTTAAAAGATCTACGTCCTTTACCAAGATGGTCAGTCTTGGATTTTCAATGGAGGTATATATTTATTCTCTTAAGTACAGATTACAGAGTTGAAGTATTGAATCAACAACATATTTTCTATGAAGTTCAAATCCTAGACTTAGACCAGTGTATCCCTAATGATTCGATTTATGTGATTGATCAATCAGGGTGAGTGTGTGTGTAAGAATCAAAATCTCTTTATAATCTAAGTAATTAGAGCCTAATGAATCTTTATGTGATGAGGCTTGATATGATCTTGATTGTTGTTGGAGATTTGTTGAATATTTGAAGAATATGTGCTTGAAGATTCAAAGGATTCTGGAAATCTTGAGTATGATCTTCAATCACCAAGAATTTCAACAGCAATTTCTCTCTTGGAATCTCAAGATTATTTCAATGAAGAACAAAAGGCCTATTTATAGCCTTGAGAGAGAAACTAGCCGTTTGAAAGTCTTGGAGTCCAAGTTAAAGGACAATGAGTTGTTGATGTCTGATTGGAGCTCATTCTGAGTTTTTCCTTTGTTGCAGAGTAGTGGTCCACATGTACCATCATATTCGTTGGATGACAGTTGGAGTTCAAATTTGAAATTTGAACATTGCAACGTTCTAAACCTAACCAATGGTTTTGGACATTAGTGTGACCATGGTTAAGTTTCAACCAAACTTGATTTATGGTTTTCATCTCCTTCTCACGGTCGAATCCTTGCGATCAGACGAATTACGGTCAAGAGACCATTTACGGTCAAGCCATCTACGGTCAAGTGATTGACTTGGGATTTTCCAGACTTAGAAATTTTTACGACCCTATCTACACAAGCCTAAGTAACTAAAAATTGACTTGTCTAAAAATGAAGTTTTAACACTTCTTACAATATATCCTAAAGTCCATATAAAATAAAATTAGGTCATGGGATCAATCAAATTAAGGTAATAGGGGTGGTTTATAATAAGCATACCCAATAATTACAAAAGACAATCTCTCTCTAATTTAGTTGCACAAATTATTTAGGCAAATAATTTCGTCAACCTAAATTATCTATCTCTAACACTAAAATATTATGCTAGAGGAAAGGGTTGTATTTATATTCATAAATACCAAAAAAATCATAAGGAAAAGGGAGTCCTAATTCTTGTGTAGAAAGTAAATAAATATATTCTCATTCGAAAACTACTTTCCTAATCCTTGAATAATTCTTTGTAACAAAAGCATACTAGTTAAATATCTGAGACAGAAAGAGTCTTTAATATGAAGAAGTATCTTGTCTCCACAAGATAATAAGTCAGCCGTGCATTCAGGCCCAACTAAGAACCATCCACAACTATGGCGTGTACCCTTAGCTAGTGCCACAAGATAAGTGAAGCCACAGTTTATGTGGCTTTGGCTCCAAGTGCCTGTCATTACTCCCAACTACTTCTTCTCTTCGTCCCAAAAAAGAATAATACTTGTTGTGGACATGTTCTTAACTAAAATACCATTGGATTCAAAGACATATTCCCAACAATCTCTACCTTGACTTTGAATCTCCCCGAACCATAATCCATATTCACGAACCGACCCCAACTCCACTTTGAGTTGAATCATTCGCTTTCGAATATAAATCTTGTTGGGTTTTGCACAATCAAGCGCAGCGGAATAAACCCAAAAGCCTAGATCCATTCAAGATGATTAAATTAATATGAGGATGAATTTAGAATACTAACCGTGATGATGCTTTAAAATTTTCAGATCTTCAATCTTTGTTCTTCGCGCTTCTTTGAATCACGATCGCAGGAACACGACCACAAATCTTGGATCACGAATTTGAAGGAGTTGAGAACAACTCCCTCTATGTTTATCCACATGTGAACGAATATCAAGAACACCTTCTTGATTTAGATTGCTAGACCCAATAGAACACACTTCTATTATGGAAGCTATATGAAAACTAGGGTTCTTGTTCTTGAGGAAGAAGAAGACTAGTTTTTCTCTCTTGGAGGCTACCAATTGTGATTACAATAATCACTTCTGACCTAGGGGATTAAGAGGGGGTTTTATACTTCTTAAACCCAACTAGTTTAGGTTTGGAAGTCTAATTCCCGTCAAAATCCGGAGTCCAAAAGTCAGATTCTCGTAACAGCATAGGTCCGCCCGGGTCTAGACATTGGTCTGACCGGATCACCTAAGGGTCTGACCGGGTCAAAGACCAGGTCCTCCCGGATATCCCTTAGGTCCGGCCGGGTATGTCTAAAGGTCCGACCGGACCAATGCCAGAATCCTGTTTTCGTTTTTCTTCTTAAAATCTGATTTTAAGAATTTACGAAATTCCAATTTAGCCATTTTCGAATTCGTTCTTTTGTGTGTGACCCCATAGGATTATATTAAGTTGGAAATGTGATCAAAACCATTTGATAACATAAATCATGAGCGGACTCTAGTAAGCCATCATGACTACCCAATTAATATAACTTGTCAAAGTTCGTGAATCCTTTATAGAACATATCATAATCTTTTTGTCCACGGTGTCATTGAGCGTAAGCCATGGTCAATGGTCAACTTACAATGTCCAATACTTTTCTCGATCCCAAATAGTTTTGATAACACAACTGACATTGATCATATCAATTCATTTGAGCATGGCCATGCATTTCATCAATACTATTCATCAAGGGGCCCAAGCCTGACATCTCTCATAAGGAGGGACAAATCCCATATTGACTTATTACACTTCCCTACATAGCTTTGATAATGCCAATCATATCCTTTATAATTACTTGGTTAAGAGTAACATTTGAATATGTCAAACATGATCTCCACTATGTGGAAGACCGTAATAATCTCAGGTTTAAGGATTCAATGATATAACTATTTAGAGGTTTGATTATGACATTATGACCATGACATAAACCTCATCTTTGGGTCATGTACAGTGTGTGTTCACCAACACATACCCATAAGTTTAACTTGTATCACATACACATAATCATCATATGATTATCTAATTAAACTTATACTAGTTCTTCATAAGTACTAGGGACGGAGGTTATTATAACAAAACATGTAACAATAAATAATAATCCATAACATCTCTTTATATAAACGAAAAGTGATAACAAACATTGTCAAACAACGTGCCAAATAACATGCCTAGGGCATATACACCAACAATCTCCCACTTGCACTAGGCCCAATCACTAATGTATCTAATACCCATGGACCTAACATGACCATCATGTTTAGCTTGAGGAAGTCCCTTTGTTAGCAGATCAGCTATGTTATCATCCGTTGGTACTCTGCATATCTTTACGTCCTCGCTCTCTACGATTTCTCGAATGAGATGAAAACGTCTAAGTATGTGTTTGGATCTTTGATGTTCTCTTGGTTCCTTTGCTTGAGCAATAGCACCATTATTTTCACAATAAAGGTCTATTGGATTAGCAATGCTAGGAACCACCTCTAATTCAGTTATGAATTTCTTGATCCAAACAGCCTCTTTAGCAGCATCCGATGCAGCTAAATAGTCGGGTTCCGTTGTAGAATCAGCTACTGTACTCTTCCATCTTACAGCACCACCGTTTAGCATAAACACAAAACCAAATTGCAATCTATAGTCATCCTTGTCGGTTTGGAAGCTTGCATCTGTGTAACCCCTTACAACAAGATCATCTTCCAAACCTCCATAAATCAAGAACGAGTCTTTAGTCCTTCTCAAGTACTTAAGAATCATCTTGACTGCTATCTAGTGACTCTCACCAGGATCTGACTGGTATCTGCTCGTCATGCTCAAAGCATAAGAGACATATGTTGGGTTATAATGCATCATGCGCAGCGGAATAAAACATAAGATCAAACACCCATGAGCCCAGATCCGTGCATATTGATTAAATTAAATACAAGATGAAAGAAACATACCCTTGAAGATCGAATCCATGAACACGGACTTTGAGGTGCTAAATCAAACACCCTCTATCGGCATCCACACGTCGAACGGATAACAAAAACACCTTCTTGATCTGGATTGCTAGACCCAAGGCATGGTGAAGAAACGATTTCTTCATAGGAATTATTTTGCTTCATTAATTATTGTATTTTGATGATCATGGATCACAAAATAAATAATCCTACCTCTCTATAATTTATTGTTTTTAAAACAATTGTTATTGATTTCCAAAATCAACATTAGGGGATGTCAAACCCGGCTGCATATCTTATATGAGGGTCTGACCTAATTCTTTTTAGGATCGGGATTCCTTGTCGTACAAGAAAACTGAACAAACTGTAGAGAATCTGGGGGCCAGCCGTACGGCTCACCAGGAGCCGTACGGTGGCAATGAAGCCGTACGGATGCTTGTTCAAAATCCCAGATTTTCTGCCTTTTTCCAATTTGTTCTATTGTGTGTGACCCAATAGGATTATACTATGTTGGCAACGAGTTCGAACCATTCAGAACCCGTAAGTCATAAGCGGACTCTAGCAAGACATAATGACTACCCAATTAGCATAACTTTGAAAGTCCAAAGTTACCTTTATAGAACATATCACAATCCCTTTGTCACGCGATATCATATTGGACATAAGTCATGGTCCACGTCAACTTATGTTGTCCAATGCTTTCTCGATCCCAAGTAGATTGATATGAGCAAATGACATTGAAGACTTCAATTCATTTGGGTACGGCCGTACACTATCCTCAATCTCACTCATCGAGAGGCCAAACAGATATCTCTCTTGAGAGAGGGACAAATCCCATCTTGACTTATCATTCTTCCCTACAAGAATCCGGTTATGCCAATCGTAGCCTTTATAACCACCCGGTTAAGGGTAGTGTTTGAGTACGTCAAACATAATGTTAATTATGTGGAAGACCATGATAATCTCAGGTCTAAGGATTCAAAAGGTATAACTATTATGAGATTTAATTATGACATTTGACCATGACATAAATCTCATAACGGGTCTATCTAGTACCTTGTTCTCCAACAAGTACCCACAAGTTTAATCCGCATCCTATGAACTATAATCATCATATGATTTTCCATTAAACTCATGCTATCTCTTCATAAGTGCTAGGGATAATGATCATTAAAATAAACATGCAGAAGATATAATAATCGGGTTTGTTATCTCTATAACAATGAAGATATGATGTAACGCATAGGTATTTTTCAAGGGCCTAGGGCATAATATCCAACAACATCCGGTATAGTACATATCATGGCATACATAATGGATCCAATTACCGAAGCATATGGGATTCCATTCATGCGTTCTCGCTCATCAGTTGTCTTAGGACAGTGAGTCTTGCTAAGACTTTTACCATGTAACACTGGCAGGTTACCTCTCTTAGAGTTCTCCATACAGAATCTTTTAAGAACCTTGTCAATGTATGTACTTTGACTTAAACCAATCAGTCTTTTAGATCTATCACGATAGATCATAATTCTAAGGATGTAAGCGGCTTCGCTCATATCTTTCATTGAAAAGAATTTTCCTAACCAAGTCTTTACAGACTGTAGTGCAGGAACATCGTTTCCAATAATTAATATGTCATCGACATATAGCACCAGAAATAGTACTACACTCCCACTAATTTTCTTGTATACACAAGGTTCATCTTCGTTATTGATGAAGCCAAACTCTTGGACCGATTCATCAAATCAAAGATTCCAACTCATTGAGGCTTGCTTCAATCCATAGATGGATATTTGCAACTTGCATACTTTGTTAGAATTTTTTGGAATTACAAACCTTCAGGTTGTGTCATATACATATCCTCAAGTAAGTTCTTGTTAAGGAATGCTATTTTGACATCCATTTGCCATATCTCATAATCATAATATGGGGCTATGGCAATTAAAATTCTTATACACTTGATCATTGCTACGGGTGAAAAGGTTTCGTCAAAGTCAATACCATGAATCTGCCTATAGCCTTTCGCTACAAGTCTAGCTTTATAAGTATGCACCTTTCCGTCCATGTCAGTTTTCTTTTTGAAAACCCATTTGCATCCTATGGTTTTTACACCTTCGGGTGCATCTATCAAGTTCCAAACTTGATTATCATACATGGATTGGATTTCGGATTCCATAGCTCCAAGCCATTTTTCTGAGTCAGGAGAAGTTATCGCTTCTTGGTAGGAAGTAGGTTCATCATTCTCAATGATTTCTAATTCATTAGTATCCATTACGAGAAATCCATATCTCTCGGGTTCGGATCGTAACTTACTAGATTTGCGATGAACTTGTGTATCTTGAACGGGTTCCACAACTCCTTGTGAAACTTGTTCAGATTCCACCATAGGTTCAATGTTACTTTCGGGTTCTTGAACCTCTTCGAGATTCATCTTACTCCCACGGATTCCTTTGGAAAGAAACTCTTTCTCTAGAAAGGTACCATGTCGAGCAACAAACACTTTGTTGTCCGTGCGGTTGTAAAAGTAATATCCTTTAGTTTCCTTAGGATAACCAACGAAAAAACATTAATCAGATTTTGGTGCAAGTTTGTCAGAGACAAGTCTCTTAACATAAGCCTCACAACCCCAAATTCTCATGAAAGACAAACTAGGTTTTCTTCCATTCCACATCTCATATGGAGTCTTTGGAACCGATTTAGTTGGAACATTATTTAGTGTGAACGCATCGGTTTCTAATGCATATCCCCAAAAGGATAATGGAAGATCAAATTGACTCATCATAGATCGGACCATATCCAATAAAGTCCGATTTCTCCTCTTGGACACACCATTCCATTGTGGTGTTCCGGGTGGAGCTAATTGTGAAACAATTCCATAATTTTTAAGATGATTGGAAAATTCTTGGCTTAAATATTCACCACCACGATCGGATCAAAGTGCTTTAATAGTTTTGCCAAGTTAATTTTGTACTTCATTTTGAAATATTCTAAATATCTCAAAGGCTTCACTTTTGTTCTTCATTAAGTAGACATATCCATATCTACTAAGATCATCATTGAATGTTATGAAGTATTGAAATCCTCCCCTAGCACTGCTACTCAATAGTCCACACACATCAGTATGTATGAGTCACAATAAGTCACTTGCCCTTTCACTACTCTTAGTAAAAGGTGCCTTAGTCATCATTCCAGGTAAACAAGACTCACAAGTTTCATATGATTCAAAATCATGTGAATCTAAAAGTCCGTCCCCATGGAGTTTTGAGATACGCTTCTCATTAATATGACCAAGACGGCAATGCCACAAATAAGTGTGATTTACATCATTAGGTTTAGATTTCTTATTTATATTATAGACATCATAATTATTTCCATTCTCAACATCAAGGACATAAATGCCATTAAATGAACATGCAGTACAATAAAGCATATCATTTAAATAAATAGAAAACTTCTTATTTTTAATAAGAAAACTATAACCTTCATTATCCAAACAAGAAATAGAAATAATATTCCTACTCAAATCCGAAACGTAATAACAATTGTTCAAAACAAGAATTAATCCGCTAGGTAAAATGACTTCATAGCTTCCTACGGCTAATGCAGCAACTCTTGCTCCATTCCCCACGCGTAGGTATACTTCGCCATCTTTGAGTAGTCTCATATTCTTTAGTGCCTAAACATTTAAACAAATGTGAGATCCACATCCGGTATCTAATACCCAGGAACAAGAAGTAGAAATGAGTATATCTATAACATAGATACCTGAAGTAGAAGCAGTCTCACTGCCCTTCTTCTTCTTTTCTTCCATGTAAGCCTTGCAATTACGATTCCAATGACCAATCTCATTGCAGTGGAAACAGATTGCATCCTTTTTGGATTTGGTTTAGCCACCACAGCATTGGCAACATTTGCCTTGCTTATCTTGGGTTTGAAAACTTTTGCCTTACCCTTTCCTTTGGCCTTAGATGTCACGACCCGAAATCTAGGCTCTATTTTATTAGTAATAAATAATTATTATTTAATTATTTGCTTAATTGTTTATTTAAATTATTATTTATTTAAATATTTATGCGTGCATTTTATGTGTTATAATAATTATGCCTAGCATTTTATTTGGGTCTTAATTGTTAGTAGGGAGTGTAGCATTTGTGTTAGTAGTGTAGTGGAGGGGGCCTAAGTGTAATCTTTTAAATCATTCCCTACTCCCTCCCTACTCCTTCCCTCACCTCCCCCATCCTCACACTCCACCTCCACCCCTCTTCCCAGCCATTTCTTTCTCTCTCTCCAAAGTAGAAAAAGGGTAAGTTTCTCTCTTCATCTCTCTTCATTTTCTTCCTCTTCCTCTTGTTATTTCTCATTTCTTAAAACGTGAAATGTGTTTAGATCGTCGATAGGATCGTAGGAAGCCAAAAAGAATTGAAATCCATCAACTTTGAGATTTATCAAGTAAGTTACTTTTCCCCCATTTTGATGCTAAAATGTTCATATCATGTCTAGATAATGTTTGATGTGTTATATTTGAAGTTTAGTTGAGTTTTGAATTTGTTTGGAATTTATTGGGAATTTATTTTGGGTTTTGATAAAAAATGGTGAAATCTTGAATGTTGGGTTTGATTCTTGATTTTGGTTGTTAAATGTTGTTGTATGAGTATTTTTAGACTTATTAGTTGTGTTGGTACATTAGTATGCTAGTTAGAAGGTTGGATTTTGGTTGAAATGTGTTTTGGGTTTGAAAATGGAAGAACCCAGTTGTTCTTCCCGATTTCCAGTAGTTCAGAACATTGGGCGGCCGCACGAAAATGTCTGGGCGACCGCACATCTATCTGAAAGCTTTTGTTCTTGTTTTGAGGGATTTTGGGCGACCGCACAGTCCATTTTGGGCGGCCGCACAGAACCCCTGAAAGTTTACATTTGTTAATTTTGTGTGATTGAAGAATGCGTGTTGATCCAAATCTTGGGTGTCCTTCTAGTCGACCTTAGTGAACGTTGTAGTACACACTAGTGATAGAATTGGGTCCTTTGTGATTAAGTTTGTGTTGGAAATTTATTAAGTGTTAATTGAGATTGTTGGAACACTTTATTGATTGGATTTGATTCTTTTGTGAATGAAAACGATATGGAATTTGATTAAGTATCATTTTGGGAATGTGGTTCATCTTTGATGCACGGTTTGTATTGGTTTACCTTTGTGGTAATTTATTTGGTTTGGTTCCCTACTTTGGAACCTTAAGTTGTTTATTCATGCTAAATTATTATTACTTAGCATTTATTTGGAAGCCCAGCTGGCATATTTGTTGCATCGGGCAATGGGAAAGATTATAATGGCAAAGCCAAGTCCATTATAATGTTGACCATTGTTTTGCCCCCTTCTTTACCCCTTTTCCAGATTGGCCTTGGAAAAGTCAAGTTAGCGTTCCTCTGTGAATGTATCTAGCTACCGGGCATGACTTTGGGTCATGGTCCTTGTCCTTTGTGACACTCTTTTGGTTATTGGTTCCGGTACCGGGGTTCTCTCTTCGGCTTTCATGCTATTATGAAGATGATGATTTGTTGATTATTGAAGCTGCGCAGCGATCCTTTATTTGGATGTTCCGGTTTGGAAAACCTTGGCTATATCCTTTGTTACGTGTTTATTTCCGCTGCTATCTGTTATGTGATAAATGCTATGTGCTATGTGATATTTATTATTGCTTATTGTATATTGCATCATAGCATGTCATGTAGTTGCATTAGTAACTTATTGAGATTTATCTCACCCCCTTTTCGTTTATCTTTGTTTTTCCTTAACTCCCCCCCCCCCAGGTGCTAAGGAATAGTCTCGCTGATCATGAGAAAGAGGACGTCGAGTGTGGATACATTCTTTTGGGGAAGGTTGTCATAGGTTGGTTTACATTATGTAAATGTGTAACCATTTTGGGATAGTTGTACCAAACAATGACGTCACTAAGAATTGTATATTTGTATTTTGTTGGGCATAAACTTGTGGAAGTTTATGATAGTTGTAATTGGTTTTTATCAAAATCGGTTTTGTAAAACTTTGGATCATCACCTTTTGGTATCAAATGAAATTTTTAACTTCGGTATTTCACAGTTTTGGTTTTAGAGTCGACGTCCAGATCGCGGTCTCGGGCCCGCGGGGTCCGGGGTCGCGACAGTTGGTATCAGAGCTATGGCATTAGCTCTAAGTATAAGTCTAGGTGGATTAGTATGACCTAGGTGGGTAGTAGTGTACGGAGTGATTAACGGTTGATGTTTTATGCAGGTAATTGTTCTCAATGTCTGGAAGAAGAAACAGAGGAGGTACTAGTGGGGCACAGAATCAGAATGATACAAGGGAAGAAGCCCGTGCCATGTTTCAAGGCATGTTCGAGGCGGCCATGAAGGCCATACATGATCAAGGTCCGAGGGTAGAACAAGCACCACCCCGCTATGGATTGGAGCAATTTCTGAAGCTGAAACCGGTTGAATTCAATGGGGAACCCGATGTTCGGAAAGCTGAATTGTGGATTGAGTCGATGGAGAAGATTTATGATGTATTTGGGTGTTCGGATGAGGACAAGGTCCGGTTTGCGGCTTACAAGCTTGTGGGAGCCGCCGAGCATTGGTGGAAAGGTGTTAAAGCTACTTGGGATGATACTCACACGGTGTATGCGTGGGAGTTGTTTGTGCGCAAATTCAAGGAGCATTTCATTCCGGTTGTTGATCAAAACCGAAAGGAGATCGAGCTACTCAACTTGGAGCAAGTATTGTTGTCTATAGCACAATACTCGGCTAAGTTCATAGAATTAGCCCAGTATTGTGACTATTTGGTGAGGACCGAGGAACAAAAGGCTATGAGATTCATTCGGGGATTGAAGACCTCCATTCGTACTCAACTTATTGCTCAACGGATTGTGACCTTCCAAGATGCGGTGGACCGAGCCTATTTGATAGAGCAAGATATTGGGGAGCATAAGAGGAAGACCGAGGTGGCCAACCTGAGTAAGCAAGGAGCTCAAGGCAAGCCACCACACCGTTCCGACAACCGAGGTAACCCGGGAGCATCATCTCAGTTTAAGGGGCAAACCACACCGAGGAATCCGAGTACTACTCCGGGGATTCAGAATAGGAAGCCTTGTACCTTTTGTCAGAAGGTAGGCCATACGGAGGATAGGTGTTGGAAAAAGCAAGGCAAGTGTACCAATTGTGGTGAAATGGGGAACTTTGCGAGAGAGTGCACGAGGTACCGAGGTCAGTCATCCGGGTCAGGAGTTGGTATTAATCAGGGTCAGAAAAGGGATGCAGCTGGGAAGCCCAAAGTTCAAGGGAAGGTCTATGCCATGAATCAACAACAAGCTACCGATGATCCATCCGTTATTGGAGGTATTGTTTCTGTGTCTAATGTGAGCGCACGAGCGTTAGTAGATCCAGGATCATCTCATTCATACATTTCTGTGCAATTTGCTTCCTTGTTAAATGCTGCATTTGAGTCTTTACCGTACGTGCTAGAGGTGTCGACCCCTATAGGAGAATGCTTGATTTCTGATCGAGTCTTTCGTGCTTGTGATGTGGTTATTTGTGGTCGTGTCCTTTGTGCGGATTTGGTATTTCTTCCTATCCAAGACTTTGATGTCATTTTGGGTATGGATTGGTTGAGCAAGTTTCATGCTTCCGTTGATTGCCGTAAGAAAACTGTTACTTTTTCTATTCCCGATGTGCCTACATTTGTGTTTGAGGCTAGTCCTCTGAGTAGAAGGGTTCGCTTAATTTCTTATTTGAAAGCGAGAAAATTATTTCATAGTGGTTGTGAGGGGTATTTGGCTAGTGTTCTTGATACTAGGAAAGAATCCCCTAGTTTGGATAGTGTTCGGGTAGTTCGGGAATTTCCCGATGTTTTCTCTACCGAGTATGATATGCCTCCCGATCGTGAGATTGAGTTTTGTATAGATCTTTTGCCGGGTACGGCTCCGATTTCGAAAGCACCTTATAGGTTAGCTCCCGCAGAGTTGAAAGAATTGAAGGTTCAATTGCAAGAGTTGCTTGATCGAGGGTTTATCCGCCCTAGTGTTTCCCCGTGGGGAGCACCGGTTTTGTTTGTGCGGAAGAAAGACGGTTCCTTGAGATTGTGCATCGATTACCGGAAGTTGAATCAGGTTACGGTAAAGAACAAGTACCCTCTACCCCATATTGATGATTTGTTTGATCAGCTTCAAGGGTCCGTGGTTTTCTCTAAACTTGATTTGAGGAGTGGGTACCATCAGTTGAAGGTTAGATCGGAGGATATTCCGAAGACTGCTTTTCGCACTCGTTATGGTCATTATGAGTTCTTGGTTATGCCGTTTGGGTTGACTAACGCGCCGGCAGTATTTATGGATTTGATGAACCGAGTTTTCCACCCCTATCTTGACTCGTTCGTGGTAGTCTTTATTGATGATATTCTTGTCTATTCTAAGTCTCGAGAGGAGCACGAGCAGCACTTGAGGACAGTTTTATCCGTTCTTGCGAGGGAGAAATTATTTGCGAAGTTCAGTAAATGCGAATTTTGGCTCGAGAAGGTGTCATTTCTGGGTCATGTGATTTCTAAAGATGGGATTTCTGTGGATCCTTCAAAGATAGAGGCTATAGTGGATTGGAAGAGACCCGAATCAGTGACAGAGATTAGAAGCTTTCTTGGTTTAGCCGGGTATTACAGAAGATTTATTGAGGGGTTTTCGAGGATTGCTACTCCGATGACTCAGTTGACCCGGAAGAATGTCCCGTTTGTGTGGACCGAGAAATGTGACAAGAGTTTCGAGGAATTGAAGAAGAGGTTGACTACCGCACCGATCTTGACTTTGCCTAATGGGAGCGATGGCCTAGTGATTTATAGTGATGCTTCGAAAGAGGGTTTGGGTTGTGTGTTGATGCAGAATGGGAAAGTGATTGCCTATGCTTCGAGGAAGTTGACCCCTAGCGAACAGAATTACCCCACTCATGATATGGAGTTAGCGGCTATTGTCTTTGCGTTGCACAAATGGAAGCATTACCTTTATGGAGCGAAGTTCGAGATTTTTACCGATCACAAGAGTTTGAAGTACCTTTTCTCCCAGAAAGAGTTGAATAATAGACAGCGCCGATGGATGGAATTGTTGAAGGATTATGATTGTACGATTTCTTATCATCCGGGGAAGGCAAATGTGGTAGCCGATGCGATTAGTAGAAAGTCTTATGTGGCTTCGATGATGGTTCGTGAGTGGAAAATGCTTGAGGATGTTCAAGATTGGTCTCCTCGTGAATCGAGACATGGGGCTATTTTTGCGAATATTAGGGTATCTCCGACCCTAATTCAGAGGATAAAGGAAGCTCAGAAAGAGGATCCCGAGTTGGTGAAGATAATGGGTAAATTGAAGGAAAAGAACTCCGAGGATTTTTCTATTAGCTCGAGTGGAGTGTTGACTTTCCGTGGTCGTTTGTGTGTTCCGGATGTTGATGGAATTAAACAGAGAGTTCTTGATGAGGGTCACAAATCGAGATATACTATTCATCCGGGCAGTACGAAGATGTATCAGGATTTGAAGCAACAATTTTGGTGGATTAATATGAAAAGGGAAATAGCCGAGTATGTTTCGAAGTGTTTAACATGTCAGTAGGTCAAAGCCGAGCATCAGAGACCCGCGGGATTATTTCAGCCGTTAGAGATTCCCGAGTGGAAATGGGAGCATGTGACTATGGATTTCGTTACGGACTACCTCGTACCAGTAGGAAGTATGACAGTGTTTGGGTAATAGTGGATAGATTGACCAAGAGTGCCCATTTCTTGCCTATTGACATCAGATATTCGATGGAGAAGCTTGCGACCCTTTATATCGATGAGATTGTTAGATTGCATGGGGTTCCGGTTAGCATTGTGTCAGATCGAGACCCGAGGTTTACTTCTAGATTCTGGAAGGCGTTTCAGGAAGCTTTGGGTACAGATTGCGATTCAGTACGGCTTTTCATCCTCAGACCGACGGTCAATCCGAGAGGACTATTCAGATTTTGGAGGATATGTTGCGAGCGTGTTCGATAGACTTTTCCGATTCTTGGGATTCGCACCTACCGTTAGTGGAATTCTCTTACAACAACAGTTATCAGGCTAGTATCGAGATGGCACCGTTTGAGGCTTTGTATGGAAGAAAGTGTAGATCGCCTATTTGTTGGGATGAGGTTGGTGAAGCGAGGATCGTGGGTATTGATTTGCTTCGGGATTCGGTTGAGAAAGTTAGAGTTATCCGGGATAGATTGAAGACAGCCCAGAGTCGACATAAGAGCTATGCAGACAACCGAAGGCGAGATCTTAGTTTTCAGGTTGGTGATTTGGTATTCTTGAAAGTGTCTCCGAAGGTGGGTATCCGAAGGTTCGGGAAGAAAGGCAAATTGGCTCCGAGGTTTATTGGTCCGTTTGAGATTTTGGGAAAGGTTGGACTTCTAGCGTATCGTCTTGCGTTACCGCCATCCTTAGACCGAGTGCACAACGTTTTCCACGTTTCTATGCTTCGGAATTATGTTCATGACCCATCGCACGTGTTACCGAGGGTACCGGAGGATATTGAGCCCGATATGACTTATGAGGAACGACCGGTTCGGATCTTAGATACCAAAGTCCAAGAGTTGAGGATCAAGAGCATCGCGTTGGTTCGAGTTCTTTGGAGGAATCATAACATCGAGGAGTCGACTTGGGAGCTCCGAGACGAGATCGAGAGGAAATTTCCGTGGCTTTTTGTTTAAGGTGAGTCTCGTTAAAATTCGGGTCGAATTTTCTTTAAGGGGGAGTGAATGTCACGACCCGAAATCTAGGCTCTATTTTATTAGTAATAAATAATAATTATTTAATTATTTTCTTAATTGTTTATTTAAATTATTATTTATTTAAATATTTATGCGTGCATTTTATGTGTTATAATAATTATGCCTAGCATTTTATTTAGGTCTTAATTGTTAGTAGGGAGTGTAGCATTTGTGTTAGTAGTGTAGTGGAGGGGGCCTAAGTGTAATCTTTTAAATCATTCCCCACTCCCTCCCTACTCCTTCCCTCACCTCCCCCATCCTCACACTCCACCTCCACCCCTCTTCCCAGCCATTTCTTTCTCTCTCTCCAAAGTAGAAAAAGGGTAAGTTTCTCTCTTCATCTCTCTTCATTTTCTTCCTCTTCCTCTTGTTATTTCTCATTTCTTAAAACGTGAAATGTGTTTAGATCGTCGATAGGATCGTAGGAAGCCAAAAAGAATTGAAATCCATCAACTTTGAGATTTATCAAGTAAGTTACTTTTCCCCATTTTGATGCTAAAATGTTCATATCATGTCTAGATAATGTTTGATGTGTTATATTTGAAGTTTGGTTGAGTTTTGAATTTGTTTGGAATTTATTGGGAATTTATTTTGGGTTTTGATCAAAAATGGTGAAATCTTGAATGTTGGGTTTGATTCTTGATTTTGGTTGTTAAATGTTGTTGTATGAGTCTTTTTAGACTTATTAGTTGTGTTGGTACATTAGTATGCTAGTTAGAAGGTTGGATTTTGGTTGAAATGTGTTTTGGGTTTGAAAATGGAAGAACCCAGTTGTTCTTCCCGATTTCCAGTAGTTCAGAACATTGGGCGGCCGCACGAAAATGTCTGGGCGACCGCACATCTATCTGAAAGCTTTTGTTCTTGTTTTGAGGGATTTTGGGCGACCGCACAGTCCATTTTGGGCGGCCGCACAGAACCCCTGAAAGTTTACATTTGTTAATTTTGTGTGATTGAAGAATGCGTGTTGATCCAAATCTTGGGTGTCCTTCTAGTCGACCTTAGTGAACGTTGTAGTACACACTAGTGATAGAATTGGGTCCTTTGTGATTAAGTTTGTGTTGGAAATTTATTAAGTGTTAATGAGATTGTTGGAACACTTTATTGATTGGATTTGATTCTTTTGTGAATGAAAACGATATGGAATTTGATTAAGTATCATTTTGGGAATGTGGTTCATCTTTGATGCGCGGTTTGTATTGGTTTACCTTTGTGGTAATTTATTTGGTTTGGTTCCCTACTTTGGAACCTTAAGTTGTTTATTCATGCTAAATTATTATTACTTAGCATTTATTTGGAAGCCCAGCTGGCATATTTGTTGCATCGGGCGATGGGAAAGATTATAATGGCAAAGCCAAGTCCATTATAATGTTGACCATTGTTTTTCCCCCTTCTTTACCCCTTTTCCAGATTGGCCTTGGAAAAGTCAAGTTAGCGTTCCTCTGTGAATGTATCTAGCTACCGGGCATGACTTTGGGTCATGGTCCTTGTCCTTTGTGACACTCTTTTGGTTATTGGTTCCGGTACCGGGGTTCTCTCTTCGGCTTTCATGCTATTATGAAGATGATGATTTGTTGATTATTGAAGCTGCGCAGCGATCCTTTATTTGGATGTTCCGGTTTGGAAAACCTTGGCTATATCCTTTGTTACGTGTTTATTTCCGCTGCTATCTGTTATGTGATAAATGCTATGTGCTATGTGATATTTATTATTGCTTATTGTATATTGCATCATAGCATGTCATGTAGTTGCATTAGTAACTTATTGAGATTTATCTCACCCCCTTTTCGTTTATCTTTGTTTTTCCTTAACTCCCCCCCCCAGGTGCTAAGGAATAGTCTCGCTGATCATGAGAAAGAGGACGTCGAGTGTGGATACATTCTTTTGGGGAAGGTTGTCATAGGTTGGTTTACATTATGTAAATGTGTAACCATTTTGGGATAGTTGTACCAAACAATGACGTCACTAAGAATTGTATATTTGTATTTTGTTGGGCATAAACTTGTGGAAGTTTATGATAGTTGTAATTGGTTTTTATCAAAATCGGTTTTGTAAAACTTTGGATCATCACCTTTTGGTATCAAATGAAATTTTTAACTTCGGTATTTCACAGTTTTGGTTTTAGAGTCGACGTCCAGATCGCGGTCTCGGGCCCGCGGGGTCCGGGTCGCGACAGTTGGTATCAGAGCTATGGCATTAGCTCTAAGTATAAGTCTAGGTGGATTAGTATGACCTAGGTGGGTAGTAGTGTGCGGAGTGATTAACGGTTGATGTTTTATGCAGGTAATTGTTCTCAATGTCTGGAAGAAGAAACAAAGGAGGTACTAGTGGGGCACAGAATCAGAATGATACAAGGGAAGAAGCCCGTGCCATGTTTCAAGGCATGTTCGAGGCGGCCATGAAGGCCATACATGATCAAGGTCCGAGGGTAGAACAAGCACCACCCCGCTATGGATTGGAGCAATTTCTGAAGCTGAAACCGGTTGAATTCAATGGGGAACCCGATGTTCGGAAAGCTGAATTGTGGATTGAGTCGATGGAGAAGATTTATGATGTATTTGGGTGTTCGGATGAGGACAAGGTCCGGTTTGCGGCTTACAAGCTTGTGGGAGCCGCCGAGCATTGGTGGAAAGGTGTTAAAGCTACTTGGGATGATACTCACACGGTGTATGCGTGGGAGTTGTTTGTGCGCAAATTCAAGGAGCATTTCATTCCGGTTGTTGATCAAAACCGAAAGGAGATCGAGCTACTCAACTTGGAGCAAGTATTGTTGTCTATAGCACAATACTCGGCTAAGTTCATAGAATTAGCCCAGTATTGTGACTATTTGGTGAGGACCGAGGAACAAAAGGCTATGAGATTCATTCGGGGATTGAAGACCTCCATTCGTACTCAACTTATTGCTCAACGGATTGTGACCTTCCAAGATGCGGTGGACCGAGCCTATTTGATAGAGCAAGATATTGGGGAGCATAAGAGGAAGACCGAGGTGGCCAACCTGAGTAAGCAAGGAGCTCAAGGCAAGCCACCACACCGTTCCGACAACCGAGGTAACCCGGGAGCATCATCTCAGTTTAAGGGGCAAACCACACCGAGGAATCCGAGTACTACTCCGGGGATTCAGAATAGGAAGCCTTGTACCTTTTGTCAGAAGGTAGGCCATACGGAGGATAGGTGTTGGAAAAAGCAAGGCAAGTGTACCAATTGTGGTGAAATGGGGAACTTTGCGAGAGAGTGCACGAGGTACCGAGGTCAGTCATCCGGGTCAGGAGTTGGTATTAATCAGGGTCAGAAAAGGGATGCAGCTGGGAAGCCCAAAGTTCAAGGGAAGGTCTATGCCATGAATCAACAACAAGCTACCGATGATCCATCCGTTATTGGAGGTATTGTTTCTGTGTCTAATGTGAGCGCACGAGCGTTAGTAGATCCAGGATCATCTCATTCATACATTTCTGTGCAATTTGCTTCCTTGTTAAATGCTGCATTTGAGTCTTTACCGTACGTGCTAGAGGTGTCGACCCCTATAGGAGAATGCTTGATTTCTGATCGAGTCTTTCGTGCTTGTGATGTGGTTATTTGTGGTCGTGTCCTTTGTGCGGATTTGGTATTTCTTCCTATCCAAGACTTTGATGTCATTTTGGGTATGGATTGGTTGAGCAAGTTTCATGCTTCCGTTGATTGCCGTAAGAAAACTGTTACTTTTTCTATTCCCGATGTGCCTACATTTGTGTTTGAGGCTAGTCCTCTGAGTAGAAGGGTTCGCTTAATTTCTTATTTGAAAGCGAGAAAATTATTTCATAGTGGTTGTGAGGGGTATTTGGCTAGTGTTCTTGATACTAGGAAAGAATCCCCTAGTTTGGATAGTGTTCGGGTAGTTCGGGAATTTCCCGATGTTTTCTCTACCGAGTATGATATGCCTCCCGATCGTGAGATTGAGTTTTGTATAGATCTTTTGCCGGGTACGGCTCCGATTTCGAAAGCACCTTATAGGTTAGCTCCCGCAGAGTTGAAAGAATTGAAGGTTCAATTGCAAGAGTTGCTTGATCGAGGGTTTATCCGCCCTAGTGTTTCCCCGTGGGGAGCACCGGTTTTGTTTGTGCGGAAGAAAGACGGTTCCTTGAGATTGTGCATCGATTACCGGAAGTTGAATCAGGTTACGGTAAAGAACAAGTACCCTCTACCCCATATTGATGATTTGTTTGATCAGCTTCAAGGGTCCGTGGTTTTCTCTAAACTTGATTTGAGGAGTGGGTACCATCAGTTGAAGGTTAGATCGGAGGATATTCCGAAGACTGCTTTTCGCACTCGTTATGGTCATTATGAGTTCTTGGTTATGCCGTTTGGGTTGACTAACGCGCCGGCAGTATTTATGGATTTGATGAACCGAGTTTTCCACCCCTATCTTGACTCGTTCGTGGTAGTCTTTATTGATGATATTCTTGTCTATTCTAAGTCTCGAGAGGAGCACGAGCAGCACTTGAGGACAGTTTTATCCGTTCTTGCGAGGGAGAAATTATTTGCGAAGTTCAGTAAATGCGAATTTTGGCTCGAGAAGGTGTCATTTCTGGGTCATGTGATTTCTAAAGATGGGATTTCTGTGGATCCTTCAAAGATAGAGGCTATAGTGGATTGGAAGAGACCCGAATCAGTGACAGAGATTAGAAGCTTTCTTGGTTTAGCCGGGTATTACAGAAGATTTATTGAGGGGTTTTCGAGGATTGCTACTCCGATGACTCAGTTGACCCGGAAGAATGTCCCGTTTGTGTGGACCGAGAAATGTGACAAGAGTTTCGAGGAATTGAAGAAGAGGTTGACTACCGCACCGATCTTGACTTTGCCTAATGGGAGCGATGGCCTAGTGATTTATAGTGATGCTTCGAAAGAGGGTTTGGGTTGTGTGTTGATGCAGAATGGGAAAGTGATTGCCTATGCTTCGAGGAAGTTGACCCCTAGCGAACAGAATTACCCCACTCATGATATGGAGTTAGCGGCTATTGTCTTTGCGTTGCACAAATGGAAGCATTACCTTTATGGAGCGAAGTTCGAGATTTTTACCGATCACAAGAGTTTGAAGTACCTTTTCTCCCAGAAAGAGTTGAATAATAGACAGCGCCGATGGATGGAATTGTTGAAGGATTATGATTGTACGATTTCTTATCATCGGGGAAGGCAAATGTGGTAGCCGATGCGATTAGTAGAAAGTCTTATGTGGCTTCGATGATGGTTCGTGAGTGGAAAATGCTTGAGGATGTTCAAGATTGGTCTCCTCGTGAATCGAGACATGGGGCTATTTTTGCGAATATTAGGGTATCTCCGACCCTAATTCAGAGGATAAAGGAAGCTCAGAAAGAGGATCCCGAGTTGGTGAAGATAATGGGTAAATTGAAGGAAAAGAACTCGAGGATTTTTCTATTAGCTCGAGTGGAGTGTTGACTTTCCGTGGTCGTTTGTGTGTTCCGGATGTTGATGGAATTAAACAGAGAGTTCTTGATGAGGGTCACAAATCGAGATATACTATTCATCCGGGCAGTACGAAGATGTATCAGGATTTGAAGCAACAATTTTGGTGGATTAATATGAAAAGGAAATAGCCGAGTATGTTTCGAAGTGTTTAACATGTCAGTAGGTCAAAGCCGAGCATCAGAGACCCGCGGGATTATTTCAGCCGTTAGAGATTCCCGAGTGGAAATGGGAGCATGTGACTATGGATTTCGTTACGGGACTACCTCGTACCAGTAGGAAGTATGACAGTGTTTGGGTAATAGTGGATAGATTGACCAAGAGTGCCCATTTCTTGCCTATTGACATCAGATATTCGATGGAGAAGCTTGCGACCCTTTATATCGATGAGATTGTTAGATTGCATGGGGTTCCGGTTAGCATTGTGTCAGATCGAGACCCGAGGTTTACTTCTAGATTCTGGAAGGCGTTTCAGGAAGCTTTGGGTACAGATTTGCGATTCAGTACGGCTTTTCATCCTCAGACCGACGGTCAATCCGAGAGGACTATTCAGATTTTGGAGGATATGTTGCGAGCGTGTTCGATAGACTTTTCCGATTCTTGGGATTCGCACCTACCGTTAGTGGAATTCTCTTACAACAACAGTTATCAGGCTAGTATCGAGATGGCACCGTTTGAGGCTTTGTATGGAAGAAAGTGTAGATCGCCTATTTGTTGGGATGAGGTTGGTGAAGCGAGGATCGTGGGTATTGATTTGCTTCGGGATTCGGTTGAGAAAGTTAGAGTTATCCGGGATAGATTGAAGACAGCCCAGAGTCGACATAAGAGCTATGCAGACAACCGAAGGCGAGATCTTAGTTTTCAGGTTGGTGATTTGGTATTCTTGAAAGTGTCTCCGAAGGTGGGTATCCGAAGGTTCGGGAAGAAAGGCAAATTGGCTCCGAGGTTTATTGGTCCGTTTGAGATTTTGGGAAAGGTTGGACTTCTAGCGTATCGTCTTGCGTTACCGCCATCCTTAGACCGAGTGCACAACGTTTTCCACGTTTCTATGCTTCGGAATTATGTTCATGACCCATCGCACGTGTTACCGAGGGTACCGGAGGATATTGAGCCCGATATGACTTATGAGGAACGACCGGTTCGGATCTTAGATACCAAAGTCCAAGAGTTGAGGATCAAGAGCATCGCGTTGGTTCGAGTTCTTTGGAGGAATCATAACATCGAGGAGTCGACTTGGGAGCTCCGAGACGAGATCGAGAGGAAATTTCCGTGGCTTTTTGTTTAAGGTGAGTCTCGTTAAAATTCGGGTCGAATTTCTTTAAGGGGGAGTGAATGTCACGACCGAAATCTAGGCTCTATTTTATTAGTAATAAATAATAATTATTTAATTATTTTCTTAATTGTTTATTTAATTATTATTTATTTAAATATTTATGCGTGCATTTTATGTGTTATAATAATTATGCCTAGCATTTTATTTAGGTCTTAATTGTTAGTAGGGAGTGTAGCATTTGTGTTAGTAGTGTAGTGGAGGGGGCCTAAGTGTAATCTTTTAAATCATTCCCCACTCCCTCCCTACTCCTTCCCTCACCTCCCCCATCCTCACACTCACCTCCACCCCTCTTCCCAGCCATTTCTTTCTCTCTCTCCAAAGTAGAAAAAGGGTAAGTTTCTCTCTTCATCTCTCTTCATTTTCTTCCTCTTCCTCTTGTTATTTCTCATTTCTTAAAACGTGAAATGTGTTTAGATCGTCGATAGGATCGTAGGAAGCCAAAAAGAATTGAAATCCATCAACTTTGAGATTTATCAAGTAAGTTACTTTTCCCCCATTTTGATGCTAAAATGTTCATATCATGTCTAGATAATGTTTGATGTGTTATATTTGAAGTTTGGTTGAGTTTTGAATTTGTTTGGAATTTATTGGGAATTTATTTGGGTTTTGATCAAAAATGGTGAAATCTTGAATGTTGGGTTTGATTCTTGATTTTGGTTGTTAAATGTTGTTGTATGAGTCTTTTTAGACTTATTAGTTGTGTTGGTACATTAGTATGCTAGTTAGAAGGTTGGATTTTGGTTGAAATGTGTTTTGGGTTTGAAAATGGAAGAACCCAGTTGTTCTTCCGATTTCCAGTAGTTCAGAACATTGGGCGGCCGCACGAAAATGTCTGGGCGACCGCACATCTATCTGAAAGCTTTTGTTCTTGTTTTGAGGGATTTTGGGCGACCGCACAGTCCATTTTGGGCGGCCGCACAGAACCCCTGAAAGTTTACATTTGTTAATTTTGTGTGATTGAAGAATGCGTGTTGATCCAAATCTTGGGTGTCCTTCTAGTCGACCTTAGTGAACGTTGTAGTACACACTAGTGATAGAATTGGGTCCTTTGTGATTAAGTTGTGTGGAAATTTATTAAGTGTTAATTGAGATTGTTGGAACACTTTATTGATTGGATTTGATTCTTTTGTGAATGAAAACGATATGGAATTTGATTAAGTATCATTTTGGGAATGTGGTTCATCTTTGATGCGCGGTTTGTATTGGTTTACCTTTGTGGTAATTTATTTGGTTTGGTTCCCTACTTTGGAACCTTAGTTGTTTATTCATGCTAAATTATTATTACTTAGCATTTATTTGGAAGCCCAGCTGGCATATTTGTTGCATCGGGCGATGGGAAAGATTATAATGGCAAAGCCAAGTCCATTATAATGTTGACCATTGTTTTTCCCCCTTCTTTACCCCTTTTCCAGATTGGCCTTGGAAAATTCAAGTTAGCGTTCCACTGTGAATGTATCTAGCTACCGGGCATGACTTTGTGTCATGGTCCTTGTCCTTTGTGACACTCTTTTGGTTATTGGTTCCGGTACCGGGGTTCTCTCTTCGGCTTTCATGCTATTATGAAGATGATGATTTGTTGATTATTGAAGCTGCGCAGCGATCCTTTATTTGGATGTTCCGGTTTGGAAAACCTTGGCTATATCCTTTGTTACGTGTTTATTTCCGCTGCTATCGGTTATGTGATAAATGCTATGTGCTATGTGATATTTATTATTGCTTATTGTATATTGCATCATAGCATGTCATGTAGTTGCATTAGTAACTTATTGAGATTTATCTCACCCCCTTTTCGTTTATCTTTGTTTTTCCTTAACCCCCCCCCCCAGGTGCTAAGGAATAGTCTCGCTGATCACGAGAAAGAGGACGTCGAGTGTGGATACATTCTTTTGGGGAAGGTTGTCATAGGTTGGTTTACATTATGTAAATGTGTAACATTTTGGGATAGTTGTACCAAACAATGACGTCACTAAGAATTGTATATTTGTATTTTGTTGGGCATAAACTTGTGGAAGTTTATGATAGTTGTAATTGGTTTTTATCAAACTCGGTTTTGTAAAACTTTGGATCATCACCTTTTGGTATCAAATGAAATTTTTAACTTCGGTATTTCACAGTTTTGGTTTTAGAGTCGACGTCCAGATCGCGGTCTCGGGCTCGCGGGGTCCGGGGTCGCGACATTAGAGCCCTTTCCTCCTTTTGAAACCACGAGCACAGGAGAGGCTTTCTTAATTATTTTCTTTTCTGCTGTCTTTATCATCCCATGCAACTCAGATAGAGACTTATCCATACCATGCATATTATAGTTCATGACAAACTGATTATATCTTTTAGGTAATGAATTCAAAATAAAATCAGTAGCCAACTCAACAGAGAAGGGATATCCAAGTCTCTCTAGATGCTCAAAATGGGCCTTCATCTTCAAAACATGGGACCCACCGGCTGTCCTTCACTCATCTTGCATGAGATTAGAGCAGCCATGGTATTTCTCTTGAAACATATCTTTCAACTGAGTGTAGACACCCCGCCTTGGACCGCTCACCCCGATTGCACATTTGATTTTGTGTTTCTCCCCATTTTAAGTGTTTCTCGTTAGTTTCTGTCACTTCCGTTAAGTTCCTGACTGACTTCGTTAAGTCCAGGGACTAAACTGAATGACAGGGCTGACTTTCTAGTCCATTCTGTCAAAATTTCCTTCTCTGAGTCGCGCGCCTCCGACAGGAGGAGCCAGGCGCGCGCGCCTCCCGCCCCCAAAGCAGGAAGCGCGCGCCTCTGGGCGTCAGTTACAGATTTCTGGCCAGGATTCCCTCCCTTGCTCAATTTACAGGATTTTGCCCGGGAAGGATTTCTTGGTGACTGAGTTTTGGCACCAAAAACACCCCTCTTTCACCTATAAAAACCTCTCTTTTCCTCCATTTTGAAGGATCGAAAAATCATCGGAAAAACCCAATCGAAAACTAGACAAAAAATCACTTTCTAAAGGTTCTCCAAGGATCTCATTAAGCAACATTTGAAGTTCTTCAAATTGTAGGTAAAAGTCCATCTTTTCCTCTCTTTTCTACTTCATCTCCTCTCTCTCTTTTTACTTTAATCAAATGTGCAATCACCCAAATCATTTTGGGACATGACTCTAATGATCACCTCATCTCATTGAGGTTGGTTAAGGAGTTATCTCCTACATTCCAAATCCTATTTTAAATTTTTCGTGAAGAAAGAAGAATTTTCATTCATGTAGATTTTGATCAAGCAAGACCAACTTTAGTTGGGCGAGATGGGTGTTTCGGTACTTCCCATCTCGTAATCTAACCCCCGAACCTCAAAACAAAGAATCTCTGTTTTCGTAATCAAACTTAGGCTACAATCTATAGGTTTTTCTTATATTCCTCAAAACATAGGTGGCGACTCTAAAAACAAGTTAGACATCCTAGGATAATTCACCGCTCTAGCCAAGCCGTGGTTCCCCGGGGTATCTACAGTGGCGACTCCGCTGGGGAGATTTATTTGAGGGTTAAACTTGCATCCTGATCAAATCTACATCTTTTCTGGGCATTCTGTTTCCTGATGGGGGAGGCGCGCGCGTCTGGCCTTTTAAGCCTAAGGCGCGCGCATCCCGCATCAAGAACCAGAATCGCCCACTTCTTCATGTTCTTCATCTTCTTCTTCTGTTATTCTGCACTAATCATTTCTGCAGGGGTTACAATATGAACATGGGACCAGGGCAATCCCCTGAGTCCAAAGTCTGACATTCTGACAGGTGTGCCCCAGAAGCGCGCGCCTCCCATAAGCATTGCGTCATGCGCGCGCGTCCCACATCAGCACTCAGAGGCGCACGCTTCTGGGTTGGTTCCCAGAACAGAAATAGGTTTCAGTGACTGAGCAGAACAGTGGGGTGTGGGCACAGTTGCCTGCATCAGAACAGAATTGAACCCTCGGACTGTTTTAATTTTGTGTTTTATTTACCGGTCACACGGGTGATTCGGGAGTTGTAATTTTATGTGCTTATGTGTTTTTTGTGTTTTTCTTTCTTTTCAAAAAAAAAAATATAAAAAAAAAATTTGTCACTTGTTAGACCTCACACTACATGCACATATTCCTATGAACTGCTCACTATCGAGTCGCACAAGTCTAACCCCAAACCCGTCGAGGCCCGTCCTAGAAAGTTTCAAGCTCCACCAGACCTTGGCTCTTTCGAAGCGGTAAACCTCAGCCCGTGGCGTAGTTCAAGACTACATGCCGGGGGTGACCTTTGAGCCTCATATTCAAGCCGAGCACAAACCACACAATTCTAGTTAGGGTCTAACACTCCGTGACTCAAGTCGGTTTCCATGTACCGAGATTTCCCTAAACTAATGTCTTCAAATCATACATGCCAACTTGTTGAAAGGGACGCAATAAAAATCCGTCCCCAAAAGTGGTTATTTTGGACGAAAATAAAAATCCGTCCCCGCATGTATGCTTTACTACATTAATTTAGTTTAATCCCGATACATGTAGGATTCACAAGCGCGATTGAATCCGATGAGTATATAGGACCGCGAGATGGTCTATATACTAGTGTGACAATTCCATTATTTTCTTTGAAACCCCAAAAGGGATTCGTTCCCTCCGACTTATAAAAAAAAAAAAAAAAAAGTCTTTTCTTATGTGGTTCGAGTCGTGTGCCCAACTGTGTGTTCTAAGCCTCTTCATGGACCGCAAGTGTTACTCAAGACTGACAAGGGCCTCTTCTGCAATATAGGTTCAATTGGTACTTACAAAGTCTACCGGGATTCAGCAAATCAGTTAGTCCGTGAAGAGATCACTCCAACAGCTCCAACATCAACCATGACCGGCAGCAGCAACAACATGTCTCTCGAACAGCTCTCAACTATGGTCCAACTCCTCCAAGAGCAAGTCTCCACCCTTAACAAGGAGGCACAAAGCAAAGACGACATTTGGCAATCCCACCTCGACAGCCAAAGGGAGGCCCACGAGGCCGAAATGGAACTAATGAAAGAAAAGCTCACCAACCTTGCCAAGGGAAAGAACAAGAACAATGATGATGAATCCGAATGGACCGAGGGTTTGTTCAAGAGTCCTTATGTCAACACCCGCACCAAGAAAATGGGGGAACCAAGTTCCGAGAACAATGAACCCAAAATGGTGGATTCTATCATGGCCTACATCGACAAAAAATTCAATGGGCTCAACATGGGGAAAGGCTCCGACACAAGCCTTTATCAATCATCCATCCTCATGAGTACTATGGCCGCTCTTCCCGATAAGTTCAAGATGCCCGACATAAGCAAATTCAAGGGCAACTCTTGTCCTATGGCTCACATTGAGACTTATATTTGGGCAATGGTTCCAAAGAAGGTCTCCACCAAGGTGATGGCTCAATGCTTTCCTCTCACTCTCGAGGGGGCGGCAAAAGATTGGTATGCTACTCTCCCGCTCACTGTCCGTCTTGATTGGGACTCCGCTATGCTTGCCTTCAAGAACCAATACCAAGGCAACACCACTCACCGGCCCACAAGGAAAGAGCTAGAAAACACTACTCAACGAGACAATGAGTCCTTCATCGACTTCACAAGGAGATGGAATGACAAACTCTCTGAAATTGTTGAGAGGCCGAACACAAAAGAGCAAATGGACATATTTCTCAAGTGTCTCAAGATTGATCTCCGCACTCACCTAAGTGGGGCTTGCTACTCCGACTTCTCCCAAATGTATGAGGCGGGGGTACGCATGGATGACTTGCTCAAGGAGATTAAGAAGACCACTCCTACTTACCGCTACAAGGCCGCTTCCAACTCCACAAAAGAGGCCTCGGTCAACGCCGTCGCTATTGACAAGGGGAATTACAAAAAGGTTCCTCCACCTCAAGGGAAGAAGTCCCGAAGTGACCGTGTCTACACGCCTCTCCAAGGCATGACTCAAACCGAAGTGTTCGAGGTCCTCAAGGCAAAGGGTCAAGTCACACCCGTGCAAGGGTACCAACCCAAGACGATCCTCTCCAATCATGCTCACCACAAATATTGTGGCTACCACCAATATAGTGGCCACACCACCGAGGAATGCTTCGTTCTCCGCAATGTCATTCAAGATCTCATAGATAAGAAAGAATTTGTAGTGACTAATGACGAGCATGTCAATGTAATAGAGATAGGAGAACTCGAGGGGACCACCCATTCAATCCCGATTGTGAATGGGGGCCCCAATGTTATGAATAAACTTGACAATTCTTGTTATGTAGTGACTTATGATGAAGTAATGAGGGAAGTACTAGAGAATAGGAAAAAGAAGCAAGATGGGAACGTCAACATGCTAACTCGATCCGGTCGAGTCATAGCAAGCAACCCTTCCACTTCCGCACCGAGCTCCTCTTCTCAAAGGCCGCAAGCTCACAACACTCCCGAAGATCCTCTACTTATCCAACTCAAGAAAACTCAAGCCAACATCTCTATTTGGGACCTCATTGCATCCTCGAAGAAACACCGAGATCTTGTCATCCGCAATCTCGATGATACATCAGTTTCTCCCGATACTACTCCCGAGGACCTCACGGCAATGATTGATCACATACATTTTAGCAACGTCATCACCTTTGCCGATATGGACCTTCCACCGTTTGGTTCCGACCACAACGAAGCTATTTACCTCAAGGTACGAGCAAGGGGGAGGCCCGTCTCAAGAGTCTTAGTGGACGGTGGTTCCGCGCTCAATCTCATGCCTGGTAGAATCATGGGCATACTGGGGCTTAAGGATTCTGATTTGAAGCCTTCTACTCAAGTAATCCGAGGTTATGACAGCACCGCCCGTACAGTCATGGGTATGATCGAAATAGACATTGAGTTTGGGAGCATGATTATGTCCGTTCCATTCCAAGTGCTTGATATCCCGGCCTCGTTCAACTTACTGTTGGGTCGACCATGGATTCATAGTGCTAATGACGTACCGTCAACTCTCCACCAATGTGTCAAGATCCGAAATGGTGACGAAATAGTGACCATAATGGCTGAAAACATCACTATCCACAGAAAAGGTGAGCCCGTCCACCAAGTTCAGCATGGTCTACCAGACTCCACTCTCTCCGGCGTCTCAATCAACGCCATTGACAAAGAAGGGGGAAACGGATCATGGACCCCCAGCAATCACAAAGTCCTCCGCATGATGAGGAATATGGACTACTTCCCTGGTTTAGGCTTAGGGAAATATCAACAAGGAATCCTACATCCCGTGCAAGTCCCATTTGTCAAGAACACCTTCGGTTTGGGGTATGAGCCTTCCAAAGAAGACTTGAAACAAGAGCAAGCAATCAAGAACGAAAAGGCCCGAGCTCGTAAAGAAGGCCGTCGTTATGAAGTCCCTAATCTGAGGCCTTACCGCAAGACGTTGAATGGTTATTTTGTCCGCCAAGGGGAAGACGTTCCATACATGATCTTTCCCGAGCCGTGGGTTAACAATAAAGGTGTCAAAAAGCCCGGCCTCGAAATCTTCTCCGATTGTGAGATCCAGATATCCGAAAGAGAACCAACTCCCATGTCGCCCCGTGAATGGTGGGGAGGAAGATGACTATAGAGTCCGAGACAGAAATCACTGTGGGGGAAGAACTGACAGATTTAGCCTCCATGTTTGAAGAGCTTGCCATGATGAATGAATGCCAAGTTAACGCCATCCATGACACCGTCATCATGAACGAGACTATCAGTGAGATCCCGCCAAGCTCCGAGCCGATCAACAATTGGTATTCAACAAAAGGGCCCGTGGTATCCGAGGAATTCTTAGTCCAAGAAATGGGTTGCATACCCCGCACAGCAACAAAGGAAGAGCAGCTCACACTTACTTTCGAGTCCGAGAGTGTCTCTAATACCCTCACCCAAGAGGATTTGGAGGCCATAGCCGAGCGTGTGTTTCCTTTCTTTGCTAATGAAAAATTTGATATTCCTGAGTACCCTGAGATTGCAAACATCATAAATGATGAATTAACTAATAATGAATTAACGAACAAGTTAATAACGATTCAAATTATGATGAAATAGACCACGAAAACACAACATACTTAAATGAACTTGCTCAACAAGTCCGTAGTCGTGGCGAGAATGGTCCAAAGGCTGACGAAGAATTGCATGTTGTTAATCTGGGTACCGAAGAAGAGCCAAAAGAAACCAAGATTGGAAGCTTCTTCAAGGGAGACGACAGAGACAGATTGACTGCATTACTACGGGAGTTCGTGGATGTACATGCCGGGTTTAGACAGAAAGGTAGCGGAGCACATTCCGATCAGAGAAGATGCCAGGCTAGTAAAACAGAAGCTCAGAAAGATCAAGCCAGAATGGTCTCTGCAGGTCAAAGAAGAGATTGAGAAGCTCCTCAGTGTGGGTTTCATCAAGGTTATCGAGTATCCGACATGGTTAGCCAACATTGTGACAGTCAGGAAGGCGAACGGCAAGGTTCGAGTTTGTGTAGACTTCCGGGATTTAAACAAAGCTTCCCCAAAGGATGATTTTCCACTCCCTAATATCGACATGCTAAGTCGATTCCACTGCTGCCTACGAGGTTCGCTCATTCGTGGATGGGTTCGCTGGGTACAATCAGATTCTCATGGCCGAGGAAGATCAACATAAGACAGCCTTCACAACACCGTGGGGTACCTTTTGCTACACAGTCATGCCATTTGGGTTAAGAAATGCTGGGGCTTCCTACCAAAGAGCCGTGACAGACTTGTTCCACGATATGATTCACAAAGAAATCGAGGTATATGTGGACGACATGATCATTCACTCCAAAGGAACCGATGGTCAACACCTAATCGATCTCCGCAAGTTCTTCGAAAGGCTTCGTCAACACAAGATGAGGCTCAACCCTGCAAAGTGCACATTCGGGGTTATCCGAGGCAAAGTTCTTGGTTATATGGTCACTGAAAGGGGAATCAAAGTAGACCCCTCCAAAATCAAGGCAATCATTGACATGCCTCCTCCAAAGACGCAGAAAGAGATTAAAGGTTTCATGGGAAGACTACAATACATCAGTCGGTTTGTGCACCAACTCACTTCCATGTGCGAGCCAATCTTCAAGCTACTCAAGAAGAATGTGGCTCTAGAATGGACCGACGCGTGCCAAGAAGCCTTCGATCAAGTAAAGCATTACTTGACGTGCCCTCCTGTTCTAGTTCCGCCGCACAAGGAGAAACCTCTGTTGCTTTATCTCACTATCAATGATGAAGCCCTAGGGGCTATGTTAGCACAATAGCAACGAGAGTCCACAAAGGAGAACGCCATTTATTTTGTCAGTCGCCGATTCCAAGGAGGCGAAAAGAACTACTCTGTCTTAGAGAAGTCATGTGCAGCATTGGTTTGGGTCACTCAAAAGCTCAAACACTATATGGAAGCTTTTCCGATCAAGCTAGTAGCAAAGGTGGACCCGCTCCGCTACATCTTCGAGAAGCCTTTCATGTCAACAAGAATAGCCAAATGGTACTTCATGCTCGCCGGCTATGATATCACTTACGTCACACTAAAATCTGTCAGGGGGAAAGTGTTCAGTGACCAGCTTGCCGAATTCCCATGTGACGAAGTGAAGGGGGAAGATGTACAGTTCCCCGACGAGCATTTAATTTGCACTGCAACCGAGGAAGACAAGTGGCAACTTTTTTTCGATGGCGCCGCCAATAAACACGGTTTTGGTATAGGGGTATTGCTTGTCGATCCAAAAGACATCTACACTCCCATTGCCATACGCCTGGAATTCGAAGCTACCAACAACATTGCCGAGTACGAAGCATGCATAGCAGGGCTCGAAGCAGCTCTCGAAAGAAACGTCACGGAACTAGAAGTGTTCGGCGACTCTTTGCTCCTTATCAATCAGCAATCGGGTAAATGGCGAACCCAAGACCCGACTCTCCAACAGTATGGTCAGCACCTTGAAGAACTGGTTGAACAATTCCAAGAGATCACTTTCAACTACCTGCCAAGGGATAAGAATCGCTTCGCCGATGCACTGGCCACTATAGCTTCATTAGTTGAAATGCCCAAAGGAAAAATGTGAAGCCTTTCAAAATTGCTCGAAGGAACAGTCTGGCATATTGCATGAGTATCGAGATCAACGAGGTTCAAACAAACTCTCCGTGGTATTTGGATATCATGAACTTCTCAAAGACGGCACTTATCCCGAGAACATCAATAAGAAGTCTCAAGCAGCTCTGCAAAGGTTAGCCTCTCGGTACGTACTGATTGGAGACCGAGTCTATAAAAGGCACCACGACGGGATCAATCTCCTATGCGCCAATGAGACCGAAGCTCAAGAGATAATGTGTGAAGTGCACGAAGGAGAATGTGGACCCCACATGAATGGGTTTATGCTAGTCAAGAAGATACTTCGCATTGGTTACTATTGGAGCACTATGGAACGAGACTGTATCGAGAAAGTCAAAAGGTGTGCCAAGTGCCAATTCCACGCTAATCTGCAACATGCTCCACCCTCACAACTTTACAACATGGTCACACCTTGGCCTTCTCTTGTTGGGGGATAGACATCATCGGTAAAGTTCATCCTGCCGGAAGCAATGGGCAGTCATTCGTCCTAGTGGCAGTCGACTACTTCACAAAGTGGGTCGAAGCACAAGCCTATCGGACCCTCAACGCCAAGAAAGTAGCCGAATTTGTAAAGATTAATATCATGTGCCGATACGGCGTGCCTCATGAAATCATTTCCGACAACGGCTCTCACTTTGAGAAGGAAATGGATGCACTTTTGGTAGAATACAAGATCACCAAGCACAAGTCATCTCCTTACCGGCCCCAAGCAAATGGCGCAGTCGAAGCAGCAAATAAGACCATCGAGACCATCGTCAAGAAAATGGCCTCAACAGGAAGGGATTGGCCCGAGAAGCTACCATTAGCATTGTGGGGCTACCGCACATCAATACGATCCGCAACAGGAGAAACTCCTTATGCATTGGTCTATGGTTCTGAAGCCGTACTCCCTATCGAACTTGAAGTCCCATCTCTACGGGTCCTCCTCGAGAATCAAGTCAACGAGGTCAACTGGATGCAAAGTCGATACGAACAGCTAGCCTTACTCGACGAGAAAAGATTAAGGGCACTCGAACGCACGAGGGCATATCAGCAAAGGATGGCAAGAGCTTTCAACAAAAAAGTGAAGCCTCGAAACATCAATGTGGGAGATTTGGTCTTAAGACAACATCCTCCTAATGCCATGAATCCCCTGGGGAAATGGGGACCCCGATGGATCGGTCCGTACGTGGTCAAAAAGATACTAAGCGGTGGTGCAGTCCGGCTCATGGATTTAGATGGTGACCAGCTGCCAAAGGAGGTCAACCTCGACAAGCTCAAGAGGTTCTACGCTTAATAAACAAAGACCATTATAAAAAAAAAAAAAAAAAAAATCGCTCGCTAGGTTGAAAACCCGCAAGGGCGGCCTAGGCAAAAATTAGAGCACGTGCAAAAAAAGAAGCCCGCTAGATTGAAAACCCGCAAGGGCGGTCTAGGCAAAAAACAGGGTGCAAAAAAAAAAAAAAAAATGGTCTTTGTTTGTTTGAACTACGAAGACCTGAGCCTCCCAACTGGAGGAACGTAGGCAACCTTCGGGTGCGGTCTAAAACATATCAAAAATACCCAATTCACTTCAAATAACAAAATGCAATTTTTATTCATTCAATGAATTATTCAAACCATTACAACGGATTTATTGAGCTACAAAAGACATCAAAATATTAAATCCTAAAACAAAGTGGTCTAATTGCAATCTCTTAGGGTACTAAGAAAAATCCAATTTTCTCTTAGCTTTCGAAGGACCACCCGATCGTCTCTCAATCCTTTTCTTCTTGGGTAACAAAGGAGCACTAATACGCACCGAAACCTTCTGTGCTGCAACACGTCTCCTAGAATAAAAGTCATCCAAAGGAGTACCGAAAGGGTCAGCGAGAATGTTACTCGAATCAGCAGCAGCCTCCCTATATCTCAAAGTGCTGCTAGGCTCAAAACCCTATCCCAACAACTCGGCACGAAGCACATCAACCCAAGTGATGCCACGGTAAAGGGTGCCAAATAAATAATCCAAGTAGCTCTCGGGAAGGAAGACACTCCCCCGATGCAGAGGAGCGAAAGCCCAACGATTGCGGTCATCTCCCCAAGCCGATTGAAGCTCACTCGAGAAGTCAGGACCCATGTAAGCAACTGGACGAAGCATTCCATCCCTCGGAAAAGGAATTGTCTGTTGGCGACCGAACTGCCGCAGAACCCGCTCTGGCTGGTAAAATGAAGAATCTCTCAAACCGGGTACAACCACGTGCTGAAAACCAAGAGTCCATTCCACAAAAGGACGAAGACCCCAAGAAGGAGGACACCACTCAATATCAACGGTCGCCCGAGAGGCAAAGAATTTCTTCCAATCATCTTCAGATAAATCCCGGATCAACAACTTCCTCCTATGAACAGCAAAAGGAGACAAATCACCATCCGAAGAATAAATTCTGAAGTGTTCTCGGAGCCATATGGTCAAGAGCAAAGGGCTTCCCCGACACATCTTGCCCGTCCTATGTAACTCATCAAGGCCGTGCAACGTCTCCCCTACAATAAGAGGGATTACACTAAGTTGCTGCTCCTTAGCTTGCAAAATAATCTCAGCCAACTGCACGTCCGCAGTCCCGAAAGGTGTAACAAACAGTACTTCGCTGAAGAGACAAACGGCCATGGCATTCCTTTTGAAAGATTGAACCATCGGGTCCTCCGAGTGTAAACTGAAGAACATCGGCAATTCAGTTATGTCAATCACGGTACCATGCAACATCTTCCTCACGTCCTCAACAGGGAGATTCAGTAACCCGACCCAAGAGCCGATGGCACCGCGGTGATATTTAGGGACGGCAATCCGACCGGCCAAAGGCATGCCAAGGATGGCCCCGAAATCGTCAACAGTCGGCACCATTTCATTAGCTGAAAGGTTGAAGGTATGGTTGTCGCAATCCCAGAAAGCCGCGGCATCTCTCAACAAATCCCAATCCGGCTTCAACGTCCGCAAAGTGAAAAGAATTCGGAACCCGAAGTCTTTAATGAAGGCCTTCTTGGGATGGGTCTTAAAAGAATACACAAAAGTACCCAAGTCCTTTTCATACTCACTAACAACCTTGGCATCAAGGGCAAAAGAATTGGAAGCCATGGAAAATGTTGATCACAAGCGAAGTTAAGCAATAATATGATGTTCAAAAATGGCAGAAAGGAGCTGTGAGAATCAAGTGGTCGAACAGAAGATGATATTATAGCTGTTGGGGGCTCTTTTGGTCAGCAAATGTCAAGCCCGGAATTCCGCCTCCCAGACGCGCGCGCCACCCGCCAGCGGTCTGAAGTGCGCGCGCGTCCCAAGCCTACATATTAAGGCGCGCGCCTCCCAGGTCTAAATCGCTTCAAGAAAAGGGCCTTTTCAGAGATCTCCAGCCTATATCAAGACACTGTCCCGATCCTCAGACACCCAGTTGAGCACACCTTTTTCTGGTCCGCCCTTAAGGCATGTCAAAAATCGAAAGTAGGATAGAAACTCCCACTCAAAAGTAGGCTGTCCTCTTCAAAATTCCGAACTCCCTAAGTTCTGTCACAGGTGCCACACCCCCCTCAAGAGTCAATCTCAACATTTCATCCCCAGCAAGAACATTTTTCTAGTCGCGGTCAACTGTGCCCGTACCCCACAATTCAAAAAAGTCAAGTGTGACTCCAAATGGCACGAGACTTCAAAGCAATATTTCATCAAACGGATTCACTAACGGATTCGTCAACAAGGGTTCACCAACGGGCTCATCCAAGGGATTCATCAAACGGATTCACCAACGGATTCGTCAACAAGGGTTCACCAACGGACTCATCCAAGGGATTCACTAACGGATTCATCAAACGGATTCACCAACGGATTCGTCAACAAGGGTTCACCAACGGACTCATCCAAGGGATTCACTAACGGATTCATCAAACGGATTCACTAACGGATTCGTCAACAAGGGTTCACCAACGGACTCATCCAAGGGATTCACTAACGGATTCATCAAACGGATTCACCAACGGATTCGTCAACAAGGGTTCACCAACGGACTCATCCAAGGGATTCACTAACGGATTTATCAAACGGATTCACCAACGGATTCGTCAACAAGGGTTCACCAACGGACTCATCCAAGGGATTCACTAACGGATTCATCAAACGGATTCACTAACGGATTCGTCAACAAGGGTTCACCAACGGACTCATCCAAGGGATTCACTAACGGACTCATCAAACGGATTCACCAACGGATTCGTCAACAAGGATTCACCAACGGACTCATCCAAAGGATTCAATAACGGATTCATCAAACGGATTCACCAACGGATTTGTCAACAAGGGTTCACCAACGGACTCATCCAAGGGATTCACTAACGGATTCATCAAACGGATTCACCAACGGATTCGTCAACAAGGGTTCACCAACGGACTCATCCAAGGGATTCACTAACGGATTCATCAAACGGATTCACTAACGGATTCGTCAACAAGGGTTCACCAACGGACTCATCCAAGGGATTCACTAACGGATTCGTCAACAAGGGTTCACCAACGGACTCATCCAAGGGATTCACTAACGGATTCATCAAACCGGTTCACTAACGACCTCATTCAAAACATTCAGGCGGCAGGTTCACCTAACGGATCATGCCACCCCCTCTATCAACAAAAGCCGCTCACACAGGGAGTGCACCACTATCTCTCGCAATTTCAAATTCCTGCTTTCATCGAGTCTTTGCTTTTTCTTGGTGATGTCCTCGGCGGGTATTTTTAACTTTCGTCGACGCGTTTTGCTTTGCAGTCCACGTCGCCGAGGGGCTCTGTAGACACCCCGCCTTGGACCGCTCACCCCGATTGCACATTTGATTTTGTGTTTCTCCCCATTTTAAGTGTTTCTCGTTAGTTTCTGTCACTTCCGTTAAGTTCCTGACTGACTTCGTTAAGTCCAGGGACTAAACTGAATGGCAGGGCTGACTTTCTAGTCCATTCTGTCAAAATTGCCTTCTCTGAGTCGCGCGCCTCCGACAGGAGGAGCCAGGCGCGCGCGCCTCCCGCCCCCAAAGCAGGAAGCGCGCGCCTCTGGGCGTCAGTTACAGATTTCTGGCCAGGATTCCCTCCCTTGCTCAATTTACAGGATTTTGCCCGGGAAGGATTTCTTGGTGACTGAGTTTTGGCACCAAAAACACCCCTCTTTCACCTATAAAAACCTCTCTTTTCCTCCATTTTGAAGGATCGAAAAATCATCGGAAAAACCCAATCGAAAACTAGACAAAAAATCACTTTCTAAAGGTTCTCCAAGGATCTCATTAAGCAACATTTGAAGTTCTTCAAATTGTAGGTAAAAGTCCATCTTTTCCTTTCTTTTCTACTTCATCTCCTCTCTCTCTTTTTACTTTAATCAAATGTGCAATCACCCAAATCATTTTGGGACATGACTCTAATGATCACCTCATCTCATAGAGGTTGGTTAAGGAGTTATCTCCTACATTCCAAATCCTATTTTAAATCCCCCCTTTTCGTGACTTAAAGAAGAAGAAGAAGAACATTTTCATTCATGTAGATTTTGATCAAGCAAGACCAACTTTAGTTGGGCGAGATGGGTGTTTCGGTACTTCCCATCTCGTAATCTAACCCCCGAACCTCAAAACAAAGAATCTCTGCTTTCGTAATCAAACTTAGGCTACAATCTATAGGTTTTTCTTATGTTCCTCAAAACATAGGTGGCGACTCTAAAAACAAGTTAGACATCCTAGGATAATTCACCGCTCTAGCCAAGCCGTGGTTCCCCGGGGTATCTACACTGAGTGCCTATATCATAGGCTTCCAAATGTTCAAGAGTCTTCTGAAGCTCAGAACACATGGCAGCAAGCATGAGACAACCGACCTCACGAGAATCACTTGCGTGTTTCTTGTAAGCATCCTTCTCTGCCCTAGGGGCATTGGCAGCATGTTCCTCCTCATGAACGGGTTCATCAAGAATGTACAGCTTATCTTCATGCTTTAGAACAATTCCAAGGCATCGGATCCAATCCATGAAGTTAGCACCATTCTCTTGAAGCTTTTCCTTCTCAAGGATAGATCGCAATGATAGGTTGGGAGTGTTTTGAGCCATTATCTACATTTTATGCAAACATATATTAATATGTATTAGTATCAATTTTCATAAAGAGATTTAATCATTGTATTTCAAAAATACTCCCACTAAATTATACTACATTCAAATACATTAATGTATAATATAATTTACATGGGCTAAGATCCATATTTCACTTGACTTTGAGTCGGCTAGGGCACGACTGCTCAAAATAAGTTATTTAGGTAGATAATGTTTATCAATCATATCATATATGACTCTTATATCCTTTTATGAGACTCTTTAGACATCTTATGTCAAAAGCATGTTTTGGTCTCATCTTGTGCCTTAGGCCCAAAACTGTTTTGATAGCCTAATTAAGTCAAACCATTTTAAACGTATAGGAATCACTGTTTCCTCATCTTGCTTTTACAAAATAGAATTAATGCACCTCGCTAGGGCGTAGCCTACATAAAAACTACTTATGTAATCACAAGTGTTTTAATCATGGATTGGTGCATGACTTAAGTTTTAACAAGAAAGTTCATCACATATAGCATGGTAACACATTTATACTCACATTATATAAACATGTAAAGCATCGGTTGATAATTTAATTAATCCCATTAATTAAACATATGATTTCATGCGATTGATTTATGGGGATAAATTATTTAACACGTAATTGAGAGCACGATTGGTACGGTCGAAACTAATACAAAAGGCATCCACAATCCCGTACAAAATTTAGAAACTAGAAGAAACAACTATGTAAGGCGAAACTAAGCCAAAAGGCATCCACAATCCCTTACATAAAGTAACTCGATTCTAAATTCTTTTGTCTCATCAATTTATGACTTTTTCCTTGAGATTTATTTTCAGGAAACACGGTTTCTTAAACCAGCCATCTGACAAACAAATTCAATCCAAAGTAATTATGAAATTGACATTTAATTTCAGGAAACACGGTTTCCAAAACCAGCCATCTAACAATTAAATTCAACTCAAAATATTTACCATTGTGTTTCAATTTTAAAACCCTAAAATTGTTTTCCTTGATTCAATTAGGGTTTGGTGTTCATGATGATCAAATCACCATGTTCATCAAAACCTTGAATAAACAATTTATTCATGAATCTAGGATCATCAAAAAATTAATCCAATTGACTTTTGATGATCACAAGGAACATAATAATCAAATTAGTATTGCAATCTTAGATCCCACATAACGTAATTAAACGGTGAGATTTTATGATCTCCATATATCTTATATACATACATAAAATACAAATCACATGAATCTAAATTCAAATAGCATGCTAACACATACTCCCTCCGTCCCATTGAGAGTGAGACTAGAGGAGTGGGCACGATATTTAAGATAATGTGATATATATGTGGTAGAAAATGAAGAGAGAGAATGAGTGGGGTAAATAGTGGTGTTGGTTGAATAAAATGAGTGGTGGAAAATGAAGAGAGAGAATGAGTGGGGTTAAATAGTGGGGAATGATGAATATAAGTATATTAAAACATTTCCATTTTGGGTAGTCTCACTTTAAGTGGGACGGCCCAAAAAGGAAAGAAGTCTCACTTCTAGTGGGACGGAGGGAGTATAATCCAATTATATTATCAACATGTTATTATTAAAATAATCATGATGAACGGGGCTCTGATACCACTGTTGGGTTTTGCACAATCATGCGCAGCGAAATAAACCCAAAAGCCTAGATCCATTCAAGATGATTAAATTAATACAGAGTTGAATTTAGAATACTAACCGTGATGGAGCTTTAAAATTTTCGGATCTTGAAACTTCATTCTTCAAGATTTGATCTTCTTCAAGCTTTTCTTCAAGTCTTGATCGCAGGAACACGAACTAGAAGATGATTAAGCAATCACCCTCTATGGATATCCACACGCGAACGAATAACAAGAACTCCTTCTTGATCTGGACTGCTAGATCCAAAATAGGCTATATGAAATTAGGGTTCTTGATCTTTGATTCTCAATCTTTGATCAAGAATATTGTTTCTCAAAACAACTAGGTTTCATCAGTTTAATGGCTGGTGACAAGATATATTTATAGTCCCTAGTCCTTAACCCTTAAGGACCTAGGAAACCTAAATCCCGTCACCCAATTAAACTACAGATTTTTTGCCAAGGCAACTCTGGCACGGTCGTGCCCTATAACTGGCACGGTCGTGCCAATAGGTCCGCCCCTGCCATCCCCGGCTGATGATTATTGGCACGGTCGTGCTTTATAACCGGCACAGTCGTGCCCCATAACCAGCACAGTCGTGCCAGACCAAAATTCTGACTTTTTGCCTTTTTAACAATTCGTTCTATTGTGTGTGACCCCATAGGATTATATCAAGTTGGCAATGAGTCCAAACATATTTTGTTCTCATAAATCATGAGCGGACCCTAGAAGGCCATCATGATTACCCAAATGATACAACTTTATCAAAGTTCGCTTATCCTTTATAGAACATATCACAATCCTTTTGTCCACGATGTCATTGAGCGTAAGCCATGGTCAATGGTCAACTTACAATTCTCAATACTTTTCTCGATTCCAAATAGTTGATAATACAAATGACATTGATCACATCAATTCATTTGGGCACGGCCATGCATTTCATCAATACTGTTCATCGAGGGCCCTAGCTTGACATCTCTCACGAGAAGGGACAAATTCCATATTAACTTATTACACTTCCCTACATAGCTTTGATCATGCCAATCGTATCCTTTATAATTACTTGGTTAAAAGTAACGTTTGAATATGTCAAACATGATCTTCATTATGTGGAAGATCGTAATAATCTCAGGTCTAAGGATTCAATGATATAACTATTAGAGGTTTAATTATGACATAGTGACCATGACATAAACCTCATAGTTGGGTCATGTCCGGTATATGTTCTCCAACACATACCCATAAGTTTAACTTGTATCCCATACATATGATCATCAAATGCTCATCGAATTAAACTTACACTAGTTCTTCATAAGTACTAGGGACGGAGATTATTATTGTTGGAGAAATTATCCCATATCGGGAATTAACTAGCCAAAGCCTCACTATATAAAGATCCAGGGCCACTCCTCCTATTGCCAATTGGTTTTGGGATGGAACCTCAGACTTTATCATGGTATCAGATCCACCGATCTATGGTGGCCTGACTTCCGCTGCTTCTACAAGTGGTATCAGAGCCATGGTTCGGATGGGCCCGACCGGGTGGACCGTGTGTGTGCTTTATAGGGTGGGGTTCCCCTTGTGCGACATAGCGTATCGAGTCTTGCAATCGAGGGCGATGGTGTTTCGCAGGCGGTTGGTACAAGCTTTCGCCGATATGGGCCAGAGGAAACACTGCGGGCCATAGCGGTGTGGTCCTTGGTTTGAGGGGAGGATTGTTGGGGTGCAAACCAAAGTCCCACATCGGCAATTGAGGAAACAATTGCAAGGTATAGAAGAGCACCCACCCACTTCATTAGTATGAGGCCTTTTGGGGGATGCCCAAAAACAAATCCGTGTGGGCTAGGCCCAAAGCGGACAATATCATACTAATGTGGGAGAGTGGTGGTGGTGGTCGCGATCCCTACAAGTGGTTAGAATAGTAAATATTTATGGTTATGATTAGATAACCATTGTACATATTTTGTATATTCTTTTAGATTATCTCTTCTTATTTAAATAGGTTGTTTATCCTAGATAAGAGATTGAGTTAGCTAGCACAAGTATAGGAGTTTGTTATTTTGTAAACTCTATTTAAACAGCATTGGATCAATGAGATGGGTACGGAATAGATTTCCTTGATGGTATCACGTAGTTTTGGTTTTTAGGTTTCCTCTCTAATTCTTCCGCTGTGCCTACTAGCCATCTACTTCCCGTCTTCTCTTTTTTTTTTTCTTCTTTCTGTGAGCATGCCTTCCTCACATTCATCTTCCTTTCACCCAGCTTTGGCCGTATCGAACATTCGCAACCACATCTCTATTACCCTCGAAATAGAGAATGTTCAATACGCCACATGGGCCGAATTATTTCGTGTCCATGCTAAGTCCACTCGTGTTCTGAATCATATCATCCCTCCGGCTAAAGGGAAAGAAAAAACCCCTACGACGGATGAAGAAATTGATCTCTGGGAAACCCTAGATTCGGTGGTTTTGGGGTGGATTTATTCTACCATATCCCATGGGCCTCTCGCTTCTTCTTAGAATTAGAGATGGGGTAAGAAGAAGCGAGAGGCCCGAGTGTTAGCATGGGCTGGACTGGGCCGGTAATGGACTATGTTGGAGGTTCCACCTTAAAACCAATTGGTGATAAGGGGAGTAACTCCTCAAGTCTATATACCGGTCCATATTTCTCTCTTTAGAAGATGTGGGATAATTGTCTCTTACACGCCCCCTCACGTGTAGCCGGGCTTTGCCAAGGCTTACAACATGGACTTGTCAATCGGGTGGCGCGGAGCAGAATCGTGGGCCGTTGGACCTGCACGTGTCCCATGTAGAAGCAGCGGAAGTCAGGCCACCATAGATCGGTGGCTCTGATACCATCTTAGAATTAGAGATGGGGTAGGCCCGAGTGTTAGCATGGGCTGGACTGGGCCGGCAATGGACTATGTTGGAGGTTCCACCTTAAAACCAATTGGTGATAAGGGGAGTAACTCCTCAAGTCTATATACCGGTCCATATTTCTCTCTTTAGAAGATGTGGGATAATTGTCTCTTACACGCCCCCTCACGTGTAGCCGGGCTTTGCCAAGGCTTACAACATGGACTTGTCAATCGGGTGGCGCGGAGCAGAATCGTGGGCCGTTGGACCTGCACGTGTCCCATGTAGAAGCAGCGGAAGTCAGGCCACCATAGATCGGTGGCTCTGAAACCATCTTAGAATTAGAGATGGGGTAAGAAGAAGCAGGCCCGAGTGTTAGCATGGGCTGGACTGGGCCGGCAATGGACTATGTTGGAGGTTCCACCTTAAAACCAATTGGTGATAAGGGGAGTAACTCCTCAAGTCTATATACCGGTCCATATTTCTCTCTTTAGAAGATGTGGGATAATTGTCTCTTACAATTATAACAAAACATGAAACAACAAATAATAATCAAAACATCTCTTTATATAAATGAAAAGTGATAACAAACATTGTTAAATAACGTGTCAAATAACATGCCTATGGCATATACACCAACACTATCTCCCATTGCAACACATGCCTCATCTTGACTAGGATCTTCTTCTTGCTTCTTTCTTGGACAGTCATTCTTCCAATGCCCTTTCCTACCGCAGAATCGACAAACATCCTCATGTTTCGGATTCCTCTTGCTAGAAGATTTTTTAGAATTCTTCTTTTTGCTTGACCCCTTGCTGCCGTCTGCAACTAACCCTGCAGGCTGACTGTCTGTTCCACTCTGCTTACCTTTCATCGCAATTCTCTTGTCTTGAGCGAAGCATTCACATCCTCAAGAGCGATTGTCTCTTTGCCATGCAAACACAAATCCACAAAGTACTCATACGATAAAGGTAGCGACACAAGAAGCATCAACGCAGCATCCTCATCCTCAATCTTGGCATCTATATTACGCAAATCATGTAATATAGAAGTAAACCTATCAAGATGGTCATCTATAGGCGTACCTTCCACCATTCAAAGCGTTAACAGCTTTTAATTTGGATAGAACTTGTTGGTCAATGTCTTAGTAAAAAACATGTCTTCCAATAACAACCACAAAGCACCACCGGAATCTAAATCTAGTATGTTGACTAGAACTTCATAATCCAAACATTTATTGATTTTTGAATGAGCCCTCTCATCTAGATTCACCAAATCTGCTCCTTCCTTCTGTGCAGTCTTCTTCTTCTCTGAATCCTCTACTCCAGCCGAAGTAGTACTCCTAGGGACGGCCTTTCCGTTAGGATCCTTCCGACCCTTTATCGCCATAGCCATGGGAATCCACAATCCCTTATCCCTCAACAGAGCCTTCATCTTGACTTGCCATAAAGTAAAGTTATTATTCCCATTAAACTTGTCGATCGATGATTTAAATCTTTTACCCATCTTCTTCTCTGCAGCGGAAACCCTAGATATCTAACCAACCAAGCTCTGTGCCACTTGCTCTGATACCACTCGCTAGAGCAATAAATAGAAGAACGATGGCAAGCAAAATAATCAAACACGAACACAAGAATTTACGTGGTTCACCAACTTGGCTATGTCCACGGGTGGAGGAAGAATATATTTTGCTTTCAATGGTGATTACAAAAGACAATATCTCTAATTTAGTTGCACGAATTATTTAGGCAAATAATTTCGTCAACCTAAACTTTAAATCTGTACTTGTAACTATCAAAGATGAACACTAAAATATTATGTTAGGGGAAAGGGTTGTATTTATAGTCATAAATATCAAAAAAAAAAACCCTAAGGAAAGTGGAGGCCTATTTCTTGTTTACAAAGTAAATATATTGTCATTAGAAAACTACTTTCCTAATTCTTGAATAATTTTTTGTAACAAAAGCATACTAGTTAAATTTCTGAGATGGAAAAAGTCTTTTACATGAAAAATGAAGAAGTATCTCGTCTCCACATCCACAAGATAATAAGTTAGCCGTGCATTCAGGCCCAACTAAGACCCATCCACAACTGTGGCATGTACCCTTAGCTAGTGCCACAAGATCAGTGAAGCCAGTTTATGTGGCTTTGCCTCCCGAACGCCTGCCACTACTCCCAACTACTTCTCCTCTTAGTCCCAAAAATTATACTCCCTCCGTCCCAAAATGATCTTCACCTTTGACTATTCAAATTTTTTAAGGATATGAACACTTGATTCAATAGTCATGTTTTGTTTGGGCAGTTTTAAGCTTAAGTTGTAAAAATGTGAAGAATTTTTTGGGACAATAAAACATGCCAAATTCAATAGTCATATTTTGTTTGGGCACTTTTAAGCCTAAGTTGTAGAAATGTGAAGAATTTTTTGGGACAATGAAACATGCCAAAGAAAATCATTTTGGGACGGAGAGAGTAATACTTAGTAGCCGACATATCTTTAACCTAAATACCATTTGATTCAAAGGCTTATTTCCAACACTTTTTATACTCACAACACTTGCATAACTTTTAACATTTCTTAATTCATGTGCAAATAAAAGGGTGGACACTTACTCTGAGACGGAAAGAATAATAAACCCATAATTTATTTATTTAAAAAAAATCATTTAAGGACAAAGTTTTTTGATGTAAAAGTTCCAAAAAGTCATTTATTTTAAAACAAAACGGTCATTCAATTTGAGACAAAAGTATATTAATAACAAGTTTTATGCCTTGAGCTAATTTCTTTGCACAAAAAGTAGTGCTCAAATTTTTTTTGCTCCAACATTAGAAAAATAGGAATAATATTTTGAGAGGAAAGAAGTATAAACATTTAGAACAAAAAAGAAAAAAAAAACAAGAGGCCCTCCCAAATTGGAGGCCCTGTGCAAGGTTGCTGTCTCTCTCTCTTTCAAGCAATATACAAATAAAGCACAATTCTTAAAATGTTTGGCAAGTCAACCACAACAATTGTACTGGTTCAGTTATGTTTCAATGCCGATACAACTAGCTTTCAGTGAAGTGAAAACTCGAGACGGTACCAATTCCATAAATGGTAAGGACCCATTTTTCTCCCCTTTTTGTGGGGAAGGGACTTGAATCAAAACTGAATTGACTAGCAATAAAACAGGCAACATTAAACATTTTATGTCTAGCAGGGCTTTTACATTTTTTGCTAGTTTGAAAGAATACCACTCACTGCAACGAACAAATCTTAGCCCCAAGCTTGAGGATATAGTGCTGAAGTCATGCATCTTTCGAGGGGTTAAGACATCTGATAAATATGACTTTGTCTCTGTTTTGGCCTCTCTTCATTGGTAATACTAATAGATTAAAACAAATATCTTGCATGTTTCCATCTTAATGACAGAAGAGCTTGATTATGGAATCAGCACCTGCAGTGAACAACCAAGGCTGTCTTGGGTGGAATTTGCAGTCCAACACACCTGCATACAACAACATTTACGTTAGAAAAGTGCTCAAAAACGAGACTGTCCCTAAATGAGTGTCCGTCATTTCATGAAGTAATTAAATCATCCTTGCTCAATCATGTCCTAGTTGGCGACGTCATTAAAGGTATTTATGCAACTAAAAGTGCTTAACAGTCAACTTGGTAAAGTCAAGGTGGGACTCTCATTTAGGGATGGAGGGGAGCATAGAATTATGAATCATGCATAACTTAACTAGTAAATGGAAGTGAAATAAGCAGTGTAGTTGGAAGTGTTTCTGAAAGAAAATCTGTAGGAAGCATTAAAATGACTAGATGGTGGTGTTGAAAGAAATCGTGGCATCAGAGGCCCCTATTGACTTGGGTATTAAGGCGAATGGCTAGCACATTTGCCCGAAAGTCCTTCACTCTTAAAGCAGACTTGCAAGCTGCAAAGGAAGCTATTCTTCTAGCTTGCAAGGTGGTTCAGCAAGGTCATTTTCAATAAACGGAGAGTTGATTTTGGATTGGTGTGTATCCCATGGATATGATCAATTAAATCTCCAACTTTATGTGAGATGCAAGGAGTTGATAAACAGGGACTAAATTGCAATGCAGACAGGGTACTGAGAGCTAATGTAGAAGCTGATACTACTGCCTAGGAAAGAACACCCAAAATAGATGACCATTTTGGAATTTAAGGGTCATTTTGGAAATGTTGATCCTTAATAGAGAAAATCATAAACATTCTTGTTATTCACTTTCAAATTTTTAGTTTTGCAAAAATTTAGCGAACTCCGAATTTTATTTTTATTTTTTGAAAAAAATCATTTAGGGACAGTTTTTTGAAGGTCATTCAATTTAAGACAGAGTAAGAGAAACAAGAATTAATGTCCCAAAATAAGCGTCCCCCAGTTTGGCGTTATACGAGTTTAAACTAAGTGCAAAACTCTTTCAGGTTTCCTTCAAACCTCAAGTATCCTTTCGTGGTGTCAAATCAATGGGACCCGATACTTTTTCCCACCACACATTAAAAGTTATAGACAATTAACATGAGAAAACTTATAGACACAGAAAACTTTCTGAAAACAGAAAGGGGACACTTATTTTTGGATGCAGGGTGTACACAACATCACTATTCTTTACGGCGGCGGTTTCAGATAAATCCCGCATTTCAGGCCGTGAACAAATCATATTTGGAATCAGCTGACACTGCATTTCCGACACTTGATCATGCTTTCTATTGAGTAAAAATAAATGTAAGTGAAACATGCTCCTACTTTATTTTATTTCGTAAAAAAACAATAGAAGGGCCTTCTATAAATTTAGCAAATGATACTTATTAACGAGGCAATATTTACTTTCCATGGACACAGGTTGCACTCAACTTGAGTGAAGATTTTCCAAAGCACCTAGGCCAGGGAAACCAAGCTAGATGGTAAACAGTCTATAGGATAAGGCAAATCAGTCAATTGAGATTTCCAAGTCCAAAGGGAGTTACAAGTATCCATTTCAACATTACACCGTTTCTATTATCGTAACTTCTAGATGTGCAAATAAAGTAACATTTCGAAAACTGACCTCTTCCATTCGTGATTGTGTGGCCATGAAGAATTTCTAATGGAACGATTAGTGGATCCTGGTTTAGATCTGAATAAACCATCCCATGGTACACATATGCTGTGCAATCATCAGAACACGATGCAAATAATGGGTATGAACGATGAAACGCCACATTTGTAATGTCTTTCGAGTGTGATCTGCAATTTCCAGAACAAAATTAAAACGGTTAGACCAGGATGGATGTCATATGGTAACTCAAACGTGCCACATCCATCCCTCAAGCACAAATTACTTCAATCTTCAGTGGTACATTGAACATGTGCGTACCCTTATCCAGTCAAAACTAAGCACAGATACATGAAGGGACCACATAATCATATATTCATAGAGTAGTTTTATATCTGCAATCCTATGTCTGTTTCTTTTCACATTCATCTGCCAAATTGTTGCTTCCTTATATGAAATATATCTACAATTCTAGAGATTGCTTAAAATTTCCTCAAGTCTTCAAACATGACAATGCTTTACCACATTGAATACCAGTCAAAACTAACAGAAAACCTTTAATAGAGACAATTACATACTTGAGAATTTTATAAGGCTGCGAAGAAAGGTCCATGTCAAACCAAGGTAATTTTCCTTCTCTACTCCCCACGATAACATTATCCCCTGCATGGTGGAAGCACCTTTGTTAAAATAAATAAAGCAAAAATGATAATCATCTCACACGTGATAAATGGGAAAAGTCTTGCTTGTCTACTTGTTTCAATATTAATTAGTATCTTTCATCATATGTTTGAACAAAAGAAAAAAAAAGCAATGGGAGAATGTGAACTGATCCTGCTAACATACCGCCAGGATGAACAGAGATAGAAGAAATTTCACGAACTCCAGGTTCAAGCTTCTTCACAAGCTTTTGCTTCACCAAATCATAAACACGGACATTCTTTTTGGTTGCAACAAAAAAGACGGATCGTGTAGGATGGAAGGTAGTGGACACTGCAAGACCGTGCAACTTGAAAGGTATTCTCTGGGTTTGTTTCTTTGAGAGCTGGTGTATTAATACTGCTCTTGATTCCCGTGCTATATTAGTCAAGATAAAACTTGTGGATAACAAAATCAACACAGATATCACAGGTGCAGTTCAAGCAACAAAATCTTCAACGTCTATGGTAGATAGAAGATGAGAAAGCAGAAGGTTGACGCAGCCCTATAGATCCAAAGAAACTTTGTATGAAAAGTAAACTACTATGTCAAATGGAAGAAGTCACTTTAACTAGCAGCTTGCGCGCAAATAAAGTAAAAGGAAATGTTTGGTTCCCCAAAGGTATACATACTAAGGTGTGGCAAGAATTCCAAGTTCTTTTAGTTGAGTTTACATGGGATTCTCATTCATTGTTTTGAGGAGTGGTTTTTGAAAAGGAAATGTGCTGCTTTAATTGGGACAAACTAAAGATTAGAACCGTACCACGTCAAATGGGACTTAGGGAGTAATAAACTCCTACATCCAATATCATGCTAATGAGCTCTTAACCGAAATATTCTTATTACTCGGATCAAAGGCCGTCCAAGATTACTAGTAATTTGCAGTTCTGCTACCGACGATAAAATATCATTTTGTAAGAAACAAGTTTCACGTGAAAAGACCAGCTTCCATGAAAAGGAGGCAACATCCTCAAACGTTGACATTGGCTACTTCAATACCCATAAATCCATCAATAACTAAAAAAGGAAAAAACTAGTTTAGACATCAACTTTGCAAGTCATTAATTAACTACTACACCAGCTAAAAGCAATTAATTTATCTAGAAACTACTTCTGATTCCTTTTTCCATTTGGTAGCAAATATCAAATTTAGTCTGTTAAGAAAAAGGATATCAGCCGGCATAACAGTAGAGAAATAGTCTCCTTTCCGATGCCATTCAACAGAAGACACTGTCTGCAAGATTCAAGAAACAAACAAATAAAACCGGCATGAAGAAAAACCAATCAGGCATTAGCACATACTACCAAAGCCAGTATGAGAGTACCTTAAAGTGCTTAATCCTGATTCCCTCGTATTTGTCGTACTCACCCCAGCTTATGATCGATGCAATACTGCCTAAAACATAGGAGTACAAACGCAATGGGTAAACATTGATGCTATGCAGGAAAAGGCCAAAAGAAAATGCTACGAGAAACTGACCAGAATCATCTGGTGCAGTGCGTGTTTCGACACGCAAAATCTCTTCAACCCTTGTTTGTTCTTCTTCCTTCTCAAGCCCAGTCTTTAAGAGAAAGACTTCTTGTCCCCTGTATAATTCAACATAATTGACCTATTCACCTTTCCAAATCGACAAAGAAGATCAAGGAACAGAGAAAATAGGCCATGGAAACTGATGTGCTAGCCTTACATGGCAACTGCCAAGATAGGAAGCTCCACTAAAGGATTCCATGCAACGTGCTGCACAGCTTCACCAAGTTCCCAGACTTTAATACATCTTCCAGTTTCAACCTCCCATACACGCACAGTTCCATCATTTGAACCTTTCCGGATAACAAAATAAGTAAGCATATATTTAACAGCTTTCACTTCATTGATACAAAGACCCCAACAGAAATATACAGATGTCTGTACCAGAAGCAATCCACTGCCCGGAAGATTCAGTAGAAATTGACATAACAGGTCCTTTGTGACCCTTATACTCGAGATAACATTTTGTTGGGTATGGTTTGAGATCTTTTCGACTTGGCAGCTTGGGTTTTAGAGATTCGGGATCAATATTGATCTGAAACATGAAATCAAAACATGAGACTGTATCGAGAAATTAATGCAAACTCCATAAACATAGAAAATAAACCAGTAAACTGAAGCTCAGAATCCATGAACAATTTTGTAATTGCACCCCACTTACACGTTTCTTCCGAGCTCTAGGGCACAGATACAAATCTAAACAACGATCAAAAGATTCTCTGACAGCTTTCTCATATGCTGGGACACTTCTCAATGACGTAAACCTAATATTTTAACAGACGCAGATAAAATGAGTACAAATCTTAAAGTAATGCAAGAGGAAAGCAGGTGGACATAAGTTGAATTACTGTTTCGGAATATATTTTGGCCGGTCTTCCTCAAACATAAGCTGATAGGAGCTTATTTCTTCCTGCGTAGGAATGTACTCTAAAGAAGGATTATACGATTCCTCGTGACCTGAAAGCAGATTAAGATGAAAAAGCAACCCTTCAGTTACATGAGAAGATTTATGTTTCAAAATCTATGATCACTTCAACTAGTTAAAAAGGTTTCATTGCAACTGTTTCAGGCAAAAGTAGGTAAGAGGACAAAAACCTGGCAATTTAGGTTTAGGTGCAGGAATATAAGCCAATCCATGTGTCTTGTCCTTTGAGGAGTCATCACCCCACAAGTGATAAAACCTGGGTTCTTCCTTTGGCTTATCAAATGTTATAAGTCCTTTTCTTATGGCCCTGACATATGCAACAACCTGCAGAAGGATCAACAGATACTTACATAAGCTAGTTCTCAATCTAACAGGTCAAATAAGCCGATTAATAGCTGTGTAACTGAATATGATTAAGCAAACAAATTCGTACAAGATATAACGTTGGTATTTATATTAATTTAAATACTCAATCTAGTTGAAATACAGAAACAGAAAAAATTAGAAAGAATTTATCTATGACTTAATTTACTATAACTCCCAAAAAAGCTAGGTAAAGGGGAAAAAAAGACTTGACCAGCAAAGCTTCTAAAAGTAATTAATCTTGTACTGGAAAGAAATGTCATGTTCCAGTAGTACTACCTTTTTGCTTTCCCATTTTGACGGAATAAAACGCCTCTTGGGTTCTGGTGCATTTGAAAGTGGATGTTTAGCACCGTCCCAGGCAAACCAATCAACATAAGGCTGCATCAAGCCAGGGAAAAATAAGCCACTTCTGATAAGATTGAAAAAAGATATACTAAATAAAACAAGATAACAATTAAGGTCAGCAACTGGAAGAAAATACTGACTGCATATGGATCGAATTCAGCATGTGGTGCCTTTCCTCTCAGCAATCTCCGGATAAGTTTGGTTTCTGGTTTCGGCAGTTCCACTTCCTCGTCCTCAATATCATCATAAATTTTACGCCTGCACGACGCAGACAAATAAATACAACACTGCAAAGTTAAAGCAAAAACAAAACTCCTCTTAGAAACAAAAGAACACAATAGTTAACATAATTTCCAGCACATTTCATCCATCTTCCTGAGTGGCATAATTTTTTCTAGCGAGAAAATATTATTCAATACGTGCCACTCAAAGTCTCAAACACATATAAATTTAAAACGGCAATGTGAAAAAGCAGCGATAAGAAAGTAGTTGTATAAAACAAAATGTAATAACAAGCTAATTCGACATGATAGTATGATTTTGACATTATTGCATGATCATAATATTCATTCTAAAATGAACGTGATGGCAGACCTTATAGAGAAAATGCTTTTGAAATGTCAAACTAACCAATTTTTGGAGTTATCAGCACCATCTAGAAATTCGTTCAGTTTATCTTGTCTCTCTTTTTTCTTTATTTTCTTCCCAGAAATATCATATCCAATATGTTCCTCATCCTCGTACCACTTCAAAGGAACATCCCCAATTGTATTGCGAGGAGCAACCTATTTAACAAAAAAAAAAAAAATATCACCAAACGAAAAGTAAACGTGAATATAAACAACAATATGGACCCTGACAATGTACTCCCTCCGTCGCAGAAAGTTAGTCCCTCTTTTTCATTGTTAGTTTGAATGAACTTTGAACAATAATTTAGGTTAGTTTTAATTATCCTAATGAGAATATAAAAACTGTTGATGATAATATTTATAATGGTGTCTCAATAACAAGTTTTACATTTTCATTAGGATAATTAAAAGTAACCTAAATTATTACTCAAAATTCATTCAAACTAACAACGGAAAAAGAGGGACTAACTTTCCGGGACGGAGGAAATATGAGAAAAGCACTGGGAAAAAAAACATGCGCACATACTGCTTTATGTATATACTCCCTCCGTCCCATACTTATCGCTACTTTTCGTTGACCATATTTGAACTTTGACTAACATTTTATGATATACTATTAATCTTCATACAAAAATAAAAATAGTTAATAAATCACCAAGAGAAACATTACTAATAACCATCTTTAATTTTTTATAGAGATTAATAGTTTAGCATAAAATGTTAGTCAAAGTTTATATATGGTCAACAAAAAGTAGCAATAAGTATGGGACGGAGTGAGTATTATTTAGAGGTTTTGAAACAAATGTGATACGATACCTCATCTTCTGATGAATCACTCTCCTCAACTGCCTCACGAGAATCACCACTTTCACTCTGCTCATGTTCACTATGACCATTGTCGCTGCTAAAACCACCATTCAAGCTATCTTTATTGATTGTGACAACACCACCCTGTGATAATCACAGTATAGAAAATCACATTTCAGACGTTCCATGATTCTCCAAATATCATGCAGGCATTTTCAAATAGTAAAGAACTTCTCCAATATACAGCACAGAGTCGGAGAGTAATCCTTTTTTCTGAGAACCTACCCAAAAAAAGTTATAACCACATACCTCACCATCTGAGAAGTCGCTGCTGTCGGGTCCTGATTCCGGCTCTGATATTGTTTCTGATTCTGATTCTGTTTCTGATCCTCCCAAGTAGTCATCATCCTCAGAAGATCCCTGTAACAGATGTATTTTATTTATATAAATTTCAATCTCACATCAATTACACGTTTATTATGTCAATTCTTGCAACATATAAGAAAATCAACATAATTCAAAGATTAAAACTTTTGCAAGCATTTTATAGTTATTGCCTAGTACATGAATGAATGAAATTGGATCCATAAAACCGCTGAGTCACCAACGCGAGTTAAAGGCAGTTCACAGTGTGTTTAAATTAAAATATCTTTAATATAACCTAAACTTAAAAGCCGTTTCCTCAAAAAATCGAATTTGTTTCTATCAAGCCTATACAACAACCTAATTACAAACACTACTTTCTGCAAACTAGGACAAGGATTAATCATTTGATGCAATCTTATGCAACTACTACTTACAATATCCAGAAAATCTCCTTCCATTCTACTCTTTCCCGATATTTTACTGCTGAAAAAGTCTTTATTTTATAAAGTTATGCATGCAATTCCGTTATGTTCAAATATAAACCCTTAAATGAAATAAGACGAAGTCGAATACAACCCAAACTTTGTCAAAGAAGCAAGAACTCCAAAATAAACAAATTAAGGTTTACAAGGGGATCTTTACCATATAGCTTTGGATGAGGACACTGAGTTTTTACTCCCTCTGTCCTAGAATGATGTTTCCACTTATTTAATTGTCAATTTGAATGAACTGGGAGCAAAACTTAGGCAAATTTAATTATCCTAAAGAAAATCTAAAATTTATAAGATTTTCATTAAGATATTTAAATTAATATTGCTCGAAGTTCGTTCAAACTGAAAACTAAAAAAGTGGGAACATCATTCTAATATGGTGGGAGTAGCAGGGGTAAACCTTCAGCATGTGGTGTGGGTGCAAGTGCACCCGGTCAATTTGTGAAATTAAACAATAAAAAAATGGTATTAGTATATATATACTTGTTGTGCATCTCTAGAGCGCATTGCTTTGCCAGCTCAGTTGGTCAATGTCTTCAGTATTCTCAATTGAAAGACTCGGGTTCGAATCCTTCACAGGAAGTTCTTTTGTTGTTGCTTTTCAAATGTCTTCAGGTTGATTGTTCAATTTTATTTTATTTTCTTGTTGATTTTCAAAAGTCTTCAGTTGATTGTTCAATTTTTTAGTTTTTATTTTCTGATTTGGACCAATTATTTAATTAATTGATATAAAGGTTATTTTAAATGTACTCCATTTGCCTCAAAATTAGTGTCATTTCTAAAACTAAGTCTTTAAAATCACTGAATTTCTAAAACTTGCAATGTAATATTAAAATGATTGAAATGTCAAACGAGACTATCAATTTGAGACGGAACGAGTATAATTGATATGTTCTTTGAGTTGCCAAACATATAATATTTATAATATAATGTTTTCTTTTACCTACGCTAGCTAATTGGTTTAGTTCATAAGTCAATAGCAAATCAACCATATTGATTTAGATTGTTTTTTAACCATATTTGCTTCCTCCATATGCTTGTTGTCATAATTTATATCAAGATATACATCACAAGTAGCTTTTGAGTTCTCCTTTTTTTTTATTGGTATGCCAAATATATCTTAATACAAAATTATCATTTAAAATTTATATTAATCACGTAACAATATTTAGATTTAAAATTTTATAGTAACATCGCGCACGGAACAATTATAATTAGCTTTAGTGTAATTTGTGCACCAACTAACGAGAAATTCTAGGTCCGTCACTGGGGAGTAGTACCGAGTAACTTTGTTCTTTTAAGGAAGTTTGCCTTTGCTTCACCCTTACCAGCAGTAGCGAAGCCATGTTAATGCCAGGAGGGTAATTCTTTTTTTTTTTTCCCTTCAATTTTGGAGTGTGTCAATTTTAGCACCTTACAATTTTTCAGAAAATTACTTTTTACTAAGAAAATAGATTGATTTGTACTTTATGCTAATTTTGAGAAAAAATTGCACTACAATTAGTATTTTGACCCCTTGTCTATTAAAACTTGGATACAAAGTTATAGTAGTTACTATTACAAAAGCAACTTCAAATTCCTGGCTTCGGCTATGCCTACCAGTACCTCTACAAGATTCAGCCTGATTAATGATTAGTCACCACCTTGTCTGTCTACTAACCTGTTGTCAAATGAGCTCAAAATCGCTGGGAGTCCATATGCCTCAGTGTGCAAACACAAGCACAACGACTATTAATCACCTAATGCAAAGTTTCAATGAATCTATGAAACTAACCCCTACTTTAAAGCAATTTTCAAATTACAACAGTTAAAAACCTAATAGCCCCAACAAAAAATCCTTAAATTTTTTGGTACTTTCCAGCTCCTCCGACATTCAATCAGTATCCAAACAGCAAAGCAACTTACCTCTTCTTCGTCAGTGTCAGAAACAACCGGTGACTCCACTTCTTCCTGCTCATGTTCTGCGTTGTTTAATGTCTTTACTTCTTCTTCTTCCTCATTCTTCTTCTTCGATTTCAAACCTTTACTCTTGAGCTTCTCCGGTTTCAATCGACCGGAACGTTCCTTCGACGGCACCTTCATTAGCTCAGATACGCTCTATCTGAAATTGATTCGACCGGGAGAGAGCGCCGGAGATGAGGTATGGTTTTGGCAGGGTTTATTAGATGTGAGAGACAAACGGCGGCTTCTTAGTTACTCTCGTTTTGTTAGCCTGAACCGGATCCCTTCGCATCGGTAACCCAATTGGCAAAGCCGGTTTTATATTTGGGCCCTTACGTACAGTTTAGGTTTTTTTTTTTTTTTTGGTTAATGACAATTTAGGGCCTGAACTCCAGGGGTGCGTCTAAAAGGGGCATATCGGTTTTTTTTTTCGCTAGATCAGGGCTCAATATCTAAATTTTTCGCCAGTTAAGGGCTTTTTGACGGAAATCGTTAGAAAAGTCAGTTAAGTGCCATGTGCATGGCAAGTGATCGACTAAGTGGATGGATTTGTAATGATATTAGTTAGTAAGGGTTTTAGTGAAATTTTTGAAACTCAAAAGGTTTAAAAATGAAATAAAAAAAATTTCTAAAAAAATAATCATTTTTCTAAATAATCAAGTATATAATAAAATAAGTAATTATCATATATAAAATAAATTTATTAAAAAATCAAAATTATTAAACAAATTAATCTAATAGCTATATTAAATATAAAAGGATTTAGATTATTTTCTAAATAATAAATTTAAAATAAATAAATTTAAATTTTATTCTATGAACATAATAAATTACTTTTTACATTCACCAAATTTAAAACAACATAAAGTAATTATCACTATTTATAAAAATATAAAAAAAAATCCCATCAAATTTCATTATAATGGAAAACACAAATCTCATTCTCTCACTCACTCTCACGTTCTTACTCGGTAGCAGTTGAAAGAAAAAAAAAAACGCCTCAGGTCCACCTTATCGACGGAACAAATAAATCTCGCCGGAACAAATAAATCTCGCCTGAACAAATAAATCTCGCCGGACATGACGATTGTGGTCGGATTTGGCAGCTGCAATGGCGTTGAGGTCGCTGCAGGACTTGTAGATCTGGTCGAAATGTTATTTGTTGGACGAATCGTGGTGGAGGGAGGGGAGGGCTGGCCGGCGGTTTGGAGTGGAGGGATGGCCGGAGGTGGGGAAATGGAGATGGTGGCCGGAGGTGTGGAGTGGATCTGAGGGAAGAGGAGGCCGAAGGTGGTAGGGGAAGTGTTTTGGGGCACGATCAAACCAGATCTTGAGTCTCTCTCCCTCCAAGCGACTTCGCCGGAGAAGAAGTAGGTCCGCCGGAGGTAGGAAGGGGATGGTCTCCGAAGGTAGGGGCGGGAGGGTCGCCGGAGATAAGAAGGTAAATGGGCACCGGAGGTTTCGCCGAACGTTTCGCCGGTTACCGATGAGGATTAGAGAGAGAAAGTAGAGAGAGAGAAACAAAAATTGTCTGTATGGGTTTAAGCCCATTATTATTTTAGCCCCTTTAGTTTCACAATATGCATTAGAACCCTAGTTTGCATATATAAATTACAAATCCATCCATTTAGTCGATCACGTGCCTTGCACATGGCACTTAACTGACTTTTCTAACGATTTTCGTCAAAAAGCCCTTAACTGGCGAAAATTTCACATTTGAAGCCTTGAACTAGCGGGGGGGGACCGAGGCCCCTTTTAGACGCCCCCTGGAGTTCAGGCCCTAAATTGTCATTAACCCCTTTTTTTTATTTTTCTTTTTTTTCCTTAGCAATGCTAGAGACATAAAATAAAGGGTTAATGACAAATTAGGGCCTGAACTGCAGGGGGTGCGTCTAAAAGGGGCCTGGGTTTTTTTTCCCGCTAGATCAGGGCTTCAAATCAATATTTTTTTTTGGCAATTAAGGACTATTTGACGGATTCTATCAATTTCCCCCGTTAACTGACCATGTGTGCTACACGTGACTTTGAGTTGAGGGCAAATTGGGCAATTTATATTAGAAGAAACGCATTCAGCAACCCACGCTATACGTTTTCACTGATATAAGGCGCGAACATGTATGCGTTTCCCTCATTTTTCCAATTGACGATTTGGGAAGAAATTAGGGATTTCAAATCATGAATCCAAACGAGATGTGCAGGTGTGGTAGAAGAGCTCGACTGGTGACATCATGGACTGAAAGGAACCCAGGCCGCAGGTTTCTTCAATGCTCCTCCAATAATCCCTTTCCCTTATCAACTACTGATAATCCCTTTCCCTTATCAACTACTAATAATCCTTTTCCCTTATCAACTGCTCTATCCAGATGCACAAATAATTCCACAATGTTATTTTTCTTGATACAAGACATAGTTATCAGACACTACCCCAGCCTCTCTAACTGTTGCCTTGAGCTCAAGCAGTGAAACACAATCATTATCAAAGTAATCAAACCATGTAACCTCCCCTCTTTTATAAACATTTTCATTAGGATTAGGGAAATAACCCCCATGAAAAAGCTTAATAGAAAAGTATGCAGGATCATCTACACACATGAAACAACAAACACACAATACAAACATTACATACAATCAGCAATACATGGCCAAAAGGAAGCATATCATGTACCAAGATAGGGCAAATGGCACATTAGTGTACTTAAGTTTCACCATAGTTGCAATGTGGCTTTCAACGTTTCATTTTTTGGCAATTTAACTCATAGTGTTTACATTTTGTGGCAATGTGACTTAAAACTTGACGGATACTAACGAAAACAGATGAATGCTAACGAAACTAGATAAAAGTTAACAAATTGAACGGGAAATATAACGCCCTTTATGGAATGCAACATTATCCACCCTCTAAATATAAAAATTATCAGTATCACTATTTTATTAACTATGTTTACAAAACAAAATAATAAAAGAGTCTAATATATAATAAAATTATTTTTCAAACTTTTATTTTAACAAATTATCTCATCTTCCTTAATATTAACTATTAAGTATATAAATCAATAAATTATTGATTTATGTTTTTTAAAGCATTTTTCCTTTTTATCAAAATAAATATTACTCAAATTTGAAAAGATAAAACGTCTCAATTTTAAATTTAATTCAACTTAATTTCAAATCTTCAAATATATTATTATTATTTAAAAAAAAACTGCTCCTTTCCATTCCAGTCTTATTCTCAACAACAACTCCGTCGTTCACTTTAAAATAGCTGAAGTGGTGGGATTATTGTGGTTGTTCAGATTTGGCGGTGGTGGTGATAGTGGTGTTCGGATTTTTTCTTAGGCTAGATATTTAAATAAGTTTTGAGAAAAAAAATATTTGAAGATTTGAAACTAAGTTGAATTAAATTTAAAATTGAAACTTTTTATCTTTTCAAATTTGAGTAATATTTATTTTTATAAAAAAAAAACTTATTTAAAGAACATTAATTAGTATTGTCGATTTATATACTTAATAGTTAATATTAAGAAAGAAAAGATAATTTGTTAAAATAATGGTTTAAAAATGGCAAGGGGGGGCGTTGGTAATATTCATTGTGGATGTCTTAAATAATTTTTTTATTTATTAGAATCATTTATTATTTTTCTTTGTAAATATAATTAATATAATTGTGACAGTAATAACTTTTTAAATTTAAAGGGTGGATAAAGTAATATTCTATAAAGGGCATTATTAGTTCAATTTGTTAACTTTTGTCTAGTTTCATTAGCATTCGTCTCATTTCGTTAGTATCCGTCAAGTTTCAAGTCACATTGCCACAACATGTAAACGTTATGAGTTAAATTGCAAAAAATGAAACGTTGGAAGCCACATTGCAACTCTAGTGAAACTTAAGTACACTAATGTGCCATTTGCCCACCAAGATATAAATGTCAACATAAGGGGACCACCATTCACATAAATAAGTATTGATACCATTTATTTCTTATATCAACTAACAAGGGGACCACCATTCACAGAATTCACAGAAAATGTCTTTATGTCCATATACAGACAAGTGTGAACATTGAAAACATAAGAAGCTTAAAAAATAGCAAAAAGGAAATAAACTACTTCATCAACAACTTTGACTAACCCTTTTGGGGGATTTTTATAGCATTTTTCATAGAAAACAACATAAACAATCAATAATACTCAAACCCAATAGAATCCAACTCACATTTCACCAAACAAAAGCCTATTTTATACAGCTACATTGATTTATCAACAACAAACCAAACACTACAACACAACAACATAACGAACTGTGTTAAGGGAAGACTTACCATAATCAGGTGTCGAAACATAAATGCAACCCTTATTCTTCCTCTTACACCAAGTCACCATTATACGCCTTGCAGAATCGCACCTTCAATCTCACCTTCAATCGCACCTTTGATCGCACCTTTGATCGCACCTTCAACTTCGAGCACTAACTCGAATTCTTTACCTTATATCAGTGAAAACGTATAGCGTGGGTTGCTGAATGCGTTTCTTCTAATATAAATTGCCCAATTTGCCCTCAACTCAAAGTCACGTGTAGCGCACGTGGTCAGTTAACAGGGGAAATTGACAGAATCCGTCAGAAAGCCCCTAATTGCCAAAAAATATTGATTTGATGCCCTGATCTAGCGGGAAAAAAGCCCAGGCCCCTTTTAGACGCACCTCCTGCAGTTCAGGCCCTAATTTGTCATTAACCCTAAATAAAATCAAAAAAAATTAATCAAAAATGAATTGACGGTATTTTATTAATTGCATTGATGATGAACTCGCTACACATTAATTAAAAAACCCCAATAAAGTCATTACTACTCAATTTTTTGTGGGGAAAATTACAATTTAGGGCCTAATGTCTACGAGGCGGTTGCAGTTTAGGGCCTGACATATAAAATTTGGCGATTTAAGGCCTGACTTGACATTTTCGTTGTAGAATGGGGTTTTTTAACGGTTTTTGTTAGAAAAGTTAGTTAAGTCACATGTGATTTGCACGTGATTGACGAAATGGGTTAATTTGAAATGAGAATTAGTGCTTAAGGGGTAAAATATAAATACTTAAATTTAAAGTCGCAAAATATAAGTTTTCAAATTTTAAATTAAAATATTTAAATAAATAATCTTATATATTAAATTTTTGATTTAATTTTTTAAAATAAATAATCATTTCCCTTCAAGAATATTTTTTTTCAGAGACACTTGATAAGTTTTGTCCATCTAAATTGATGGAGATGGTGGTCAATGGTGTTTTGAGACGAGAGAGATGACGAAAATGGGAGGTTGGAAGCGAAGATCTGTTAGGCCCAATTGGTAGGAAAATAGGCTAGAGGGGGGGGGGTGAATAGCCTTTTTAAAACTTTTACAAAGAAACACTTTTAAATGCAAAGTCACTTATCAGTTTGCAAACTATTATCAGTAAGCGCAGCGGAGAAGTTATGACTAAGTTTTAACTCACACTTAAATCGGTAAGAAATAGTTTTTAGAGCTTAGTTTAAACACAAAGTTGTTTCCAAAAGTTCAGTGCAGTTTCAAGAGATTGGTCAATGAAAATTACAATGAATCAGTACGAACATATACAATCTGCCGGTGATAGAATTCCAACCGGCAATGATAAAGTAAGCAACAGAGACACAAGGATTTGGACAGGTTCACAGTGTAAATACTCCTACGTCCTCTACCAAGTTTGGTCAGAACTTGGATTTGGGTTAAGAGTACTATTAGATATCTCTAGTCTATTACAAGCACGGCTTTGCCGGTATACAAAGACTAAGTTCTAGAAATTTCTAATGGATCGTAAAACAAATCTGACCAAGTGTTTTTGAGCGGCAAGTTCAAGAGAACTTATCTCACTCAGGTGGGTGTGTGAATAACTTAAACAACGTATTCCTTAAATGATCTAGTTCGGGAATACTAACAATGTTGTTTGAGTTGGTGCACAAGTGTATGTCCTATTAAATGATCTAATGATTATCTGGACACAGAATGTTTGAGTCTTTAATGAATCAAAAACATTCAACTCTCTTCAATGCTCTATTTTCACCGACCTTCTTCAATGCTCTGAGTCCACTATTTATAAGAGGAGTGAATGTCTTGAGTCTTGTAGAAGAAGGCTTGCAATTTGAATATCCAGTTGGGTAGTTGAGGAGCATTAAATGCGGTATCTTTAGCATTAATGGCGAAGATATGGAGTACACGCATGCTTGCAAAAGTCTGATGGGTAAAGACCCCTTTGTCTCAACCGGTTACCTGCAAAAAGCAAGTAGGGACAAAGTATAGCTAAAACTAGCTATGAGTCAGACGGCGCAGTAATCATGACAGAGCAGTTAAACTACTTTTTGATAAAACAGTATGAAAGGACAGGGACAATCAGCAAGGTTGATTTTAAGATGGAACGATGTAACCTGACTGACAGTACAGACTGTCTTTCTTTATCGGCAAGTTGAGAATGGAGTTGATCGGCAACTTGTTTAGCAAGTTGATCGGCAACTTGTCGCATGTTAAGAATAGAGTTGATCGGCAACTTGTTTATTGGTCTGCTGATTTGCTTCCTCTTGCTGGTTTACCTTGTTTGAAGAGTTGGAATACACCTGTGCTGGTCACCAAGAATCCTAAGAGTACCTTACAAAGGTTCTAATAAAATTGGGGGATCCTAATTGATAACTATGATTGGGATTAAGCAATTCTATGTCCTACACATATATTTGAACAACAATCTCCTCCTAATTGCTTAAGTCCAATCACCCTATACTAGAACATCTATCTTAGCTTAGTAAAAGAATGTGTAAGGAATGTCTATTTATTATCATTCCCTAAGCCAAGTCACACACTAGATGTCTTAGAAAAGGAAAAAAATACAAAATGATAAAAGGTAAGAGAAAAAAATGAGTTGCTGATTGCTATGATCAGCAGAGAGAATAATAATCTGCAAAACAAAGTTAGCATGAATAGCAGCAGATATTATAAGAAAATATAACATATAAAAATAAGCACACATAAGACAGTAATGGCCCAAAGAGGTCTTGGATAAAGCGTTGAAGGTCTTCTGGATATTTATATCATTGGCTACATTGACTAGGAAACAGGAGGATCCTCTTGCTGGTCAGTGGCATTTGATGTAGAGTCGGTAAGCTTGGCTTTCTTCTTTGCTCTTTTCTCTTTCTTTTCAGCTTCTCTCTTCTTCCTTCTTTGAGTGCTCTCCAGTCTTTCAGTCAGCATGGCATTGTTTGCTTCCAGAGCAGCTATCTTCATTTGAGCATCAGCAAGAGCAGACTTGGCAGCAGATAGATCTTTTTCAGTTCTTTCTAAGTCTCTGATCTGCAACCTTTGCTCATCAACTAGTTGCTGTTGAATAGAATGCATACTCCCCAAACTTTCTGAAAGGGTAATCAGCCTTGATTCTCTGTCCTCCAGCAGATCTTTCAGGTCTTGGATTCTCTTGCTTTCCTCCTCCTGATTGGACTTAAGGATTTTGTCGGAAAGATTCTCATGAATACGGTTCAATTTGTCGCGGAGGAAGAGACCAGTATCACCCAGATCGGCACGAGTAACAGGCACTTGCAGATTTTCAGTATCCCCTTCAAGGTAACTGAAGTATTCATACATACTATTTAGTACCACGGGCTTTGAAAGACCAAGAGAAGAATGCATCAGGAAGGAAGGAATGATTCATTGATAATATCAGCATCTTCTACAAGACCATCAGGAGCAGGCACAGGCAACTCATCATCAGAAGATAGAACAATCAGTAATGGAGAAGCTGGCACAGGAGAGGGAGCAGAGGACAGAGGCAAGGGCAAAATTTGTTGAAGGAAAGAAGCATCCGCAGCATATCTGTCGGTAAGGAGGAACTCAGCAGGAACAGACGTGGAGGCAACAAGATCGGCAGAAGTTACATCGGCACGGACGATCGGCAAAGGAAATTGAGGATGAATAATAACTGCACGTTCAGCCGGCAGATGGAACACACCATTGTCCTCTAGGGAGAGAAAGATAGCCAGAATGAAATTCAAATAAGCACGACCTTCAAGAATCATGGTCATCAACCCGGCATTCATCAGCCTTGAGGTATAGACCAGATGATCGGCACGCTATCTTGGATGGAACATCGGCAGAGTTAGTGCAAGAGCAGCAGATTTAACCAAGTGCAAAAGACCTTGAGAATCAGTAGCTCGGTATTCAAGAATGTCATGGAGTTCATCATTGATCATCATGCATCTTTTCATTAATCCATTGGTGGCGATGCTGACTTCCTTGGGAGATGGACCAGGTAGATGAATTTTGCCGTCAACTTTGAGCTTACCAGGCAAGCAATGTACAGGTTCAAGAGCTGGTCCTTTCACCTTGAGTTTGGAGACCCGAGGAGCTTTCCCTTTTCGCCTTTTGAATTCAGGTTTAATCCAGGGCAAGAACGTAAGCTATTCACTAGTCGAGTCCGGAAGAAATGAGTGATTGGGACCAAAAGTATTAGGAATTGATTGCAGAGAATTTGACGGCAGCTCTATATAATCCTCAGGATCTATTTTATCGGAGCTGTCATTCCCACCAGCAGCTGCAGCAACAGGAACCGGTTGTGCTTCATCAGCAACAACTGGAGCAACAAGGGCCTCGGGAGAAGGTAGCAAAGGAAAGGAAATAGGAGCAAATAAAGCATCCTGAAATTCCTCAAATTGTAAGTCAGCAGCAATCAGAGCATCAAAATCAGCATTATGATCTTGATTGACAATCTCTGTATCGACACCTCCTCCCAACTCAACAATCTCTCTAACACCAGTAGGAGCTACCAGAATCACATCAGTAGAAGAGATAGGGACCTTAATAATCTGAGTGTCGGCAGTTGGCTCAGATGGATGAGTGTCGGTAGTTGGCTCATCAGCATACACATCAGTAATAACTTCTTCATCAGTACAATCTCCTCCTGATATCGGCAAGCCACCAACTTCATCAGCAGATTGAGTTTCTATAGTTTCCTCAATTGATGCAAGTTGGTCTTTTTTAACAATCAGAGGTTGAGTGTCCATAGTTTCCTCAACTTGATTAACTAAGGATTCATCAGCAGTGCTGGTTTCATCAGCAGGTTGAGTGTCTGAAGTTTTCTCAACAGTCTGTTCAACAGACTTATCAGCAGAGCCACGCTCAGAGCCATCACTGGCTAGAACTGAGTCAGCAAATGCTTCAGCAGATGATATAGAAGTAGGGGCAGCAGCTGCATGATCTTGATCAGTAGAGGGCTTTTTGAAGACAATACTTATCGGTAGCTTATCATACTCACCGATAGAATCAGAAGAAGTGATTGTTTCACCAGCAGCTTTGTGAGTACAAACAAAATCAGCAGTATCAACAGAGCTGGCTGGAGTCGGAATGGGTGAGATTGCTGGTGAAGGGACTTGATCAGGAATAGAGGTAGATGCTGGTGTAGAAGCAGCTCTAGCCTTGATAAAGGCCTCTGAATCGTTCAGCAGATTCAGTGTAATCCTCTGCACATTCTTTACAAATTGAGTGGCTTGAGCACTCTTATCTAGCCTTTCATTATCGTTGAAGTTCAGCAAATCATCCTCATCTTCTGGCCTTCCCAACTGATAAGGATCTTGTTCATCAAAGTTCATCAGCTGGTTGAAGACTGAGGCATAGGCAACCCATTACGTCTTGCACCATCAGATCCTGTCTGATCCTATCTTGAAATAGATAGACCTGATTCCAAGGAAGGGGTAGCAAATCAAAATACCTTCCAAAATTCAATCTCAACTCACTTTCAGACAACCTTTGGAATCTCTGAAGAGGTACAGACTTTTCTTTGAACATGTCGGTGACCCTGTTCAGACTTGTGAAATCAACATAATCAGCACGATTGCTAGGGGGAACTGTCTCTTTCCTTTCCTCATGAAATTGGAGCAACCGGCGAACAAACAGATGGAGATAATCGATGGGGAACACCCAATTCTTTGATAAGACCTTATTGGTGAATGACCAATGGTTTCTGAAGAAGATGTGAAATGTTGGGTTTCTGATTGGCTTGCACTTTCTGACAGAAGGTCCAGAGGCTACATCAGCAGCAACATGGAGCTCAGGTAAATAAGGAAGATCTAGAATTCCCTTTTGAAGAGGGACTCTTACCCTTAAGTCAGATCCAATCAGTCTCCTTCTCTCAGCCATTTCATCGGCAGCATTGGTTTCAGACTTGATAACCACAGATGGAGCAGTGAGTGTTGCACCGGCAAGAAGAGATGGTGCAAACCTGATCTGCTTAGCTCTTGGATCAGTAGAAGGAATTTGAGAGGAAGGAACTTGAGCAACTGAAGACTTTGGCTTTAGAGCAGCAGGCAGATCATCAGTAGATACACACTTTGACTTCTTGACTTGAGCTTTATCGGCAGCTTTGACTAGCCTTCTCTTCTTTGGAGCTGCTGGAGTAGGAGTAGAAACGTCGGCAGGGGCTACATCAGCAACCTTGACAACCTTCTTTGCCTTCTTCTTTTTAGGAGTACCAGCAGCAGGAACAACTATTGTGCTGGTAGGAGCCTTCTTGGAAATCCTATTCCAATCAGTAAGCTTAAAGGATTTGAGCTTGTCAAAATCAAGACTAGGGGGTGCCGGTGAAGCCCTAACAATTGCTGAGTTGCGCCTCAAGATAGTGCTAATCAGCATATAGTGGCATCCTTTACCGGGGTGAGCTTTGTTCTTCTTTATATCCTCCTTATACTTAACGGCAGCAATGGCAATGACCCTAAACAGATAGGCACACCAGTTGAATTCTTCTTGCAACACGATGGCTGCCATTGCTTCAAACTGGACATCAGTAACATGGCTATGAGAGCCAGATCTGCATACTAAGCATCTATCAACAATCTCTGCTAGAGCAAAGAATCTTCTTCTGTAGTGAGCTTTGAGATGATTATCTCCACTGAGTCAGGGACCAGCTCCCCTCATAAGGGTCCATGCCTTGTCCAAAGTCTGGTCATCAGTAATAGAGTCAGCACCCTCATTCCCAAGCAGAGGGAATGCTTTATGAATAGAAGAAGGAGTAACGGAGATCGGCACGCCGGCGACGGTTGAGGCGATTGAGACGAAGACAGAGGAGTCATTGCGATCAGTGATGACGGAGGAATTTGAGAAGAACTCTTGAACTTGACCCAAAAATATAAACTCAATACCAGTTGGAGAGATAAAGGAGTCCAGAAGAGAGCCAATCAGAAGATTCTTCAAGAAATCACCGTCAAGAGTGTCGTCGAAGAAGGTGGAGTCAACATAGCCTCCATAGATATCCTTTTCGTTGCTAGACATTTTCTGCAAAATCACTCAAAAGATCTCACAAATTAGAATAAATTAGTATAAAATAGATTTGAAATGCAAGTGTAAAATCATCAAGTAGTTACTAGAAAGTAGAGTTAACTCTGGTTAGAGAAACGTAAGAGAATATGAAAGAAGATGAAGAACACAAGCAAGAGTGATATTGAGAGAGGATGGAGAGCGAAAAGAACAAGAGGAGTTTAAGTGTAGCTTATATATGTTATGGAAGAGAGAGAGAGAATAGAAAGAGTTTGCATGGGAGAAAGAGAAATAATGATGAGTTTAACTTTAGCGAATAACTTGGAGAACGTGCGCACACAATGCATTAAATGCACGAACCGGACGGTTTAATTTAGATGGTTAAATTTAGGAGAGAGAAAGGGTAGAAACGGCAACAATAAAGTTAAGGTTACCTTTCTGATTTATCACAAAGAGTTGGGATAAATCTTTGACACGATTTGGGTAAGGCGGTGCACACACGTGTCAGAGAGGAGGTGTGACCGATTGTACCTTTGATTTGACTAAGCTTACATCATGTGTCAGAGAATCCTTATCCATTTGAATGAGATCTACCGATGAAATTTGAATTTTGAATTTTGACTAGTCGGCAAGACATGATTCGGCAAGTTGTTGATCAGCAAGATATTTTAAGATATTTATCGGCATGATGTTTGTCGGCAAGATAATTTTCGATCTGCTGATTTTATCGGCAGACTAACACAAGTAGCAAAGTCAGCACAATTTTAACCATAATAATCAATCATACCTAGTTCACCTCTGAGGAATTCAAATCTTTTCTGATCTAAAGGTTTTGTCAGTATGTCTGCTCTTTGGGAATCGGTATGAACTTTGAGCAGCACCACGTTTCCCTTTTCAATATGTTCCTTCAGAAAGTGATACTTGATGTCTCTGTGCTTGGTTTTGGAATGCATGACCGGATTGTTGGAAACTGAGATGGCAGATTCATTGTCACAATAGATGGGACAAACTTGAGATGAAACTTCATAGTCAACAAGCTGCTGCTTCATCCAAAGGATTTGTGAACAGCAACTGCCGGCAGCTATGTACTCAGCTTCAGTGGTAGAAGTGGAAATTGATGCTTGCTTCTTACAGGACCAAGACACCAATCTATCACCAAGAAATTGGCAAGTTCCACTAGTACTTTTTCTGGTCACCGTACAAGCTGCAAAGTCTGCATCTGAATAACCTATTAGATTAAAAGATGAATCTCTAGCATACCATAATCCAAGGTTAGCAGTGCCACATAGATATTTAATGATACGTTTAACAGCTTGCAGATGAGATTCCCTAGGGTCAGCTTGAAACCTGGCACAAACACAAATAGCAAACATAATATCTGGTCTACTGGCAGTAAGATAGAGGAGTGAGCCGATCATACCTCGGTAGAGTGTCATATCTACTTTCTTACCAGACTCATCCTTATCTAAGTGAATGTTAGTGCCCATAGGTGTGCTTTGAGAGTGAGCATTGTCAAAGCCAAACTTCTTGATTAATTCTTTTGCGTACTTGGCTTGACTGATGAATATTCCCTCATTGGATTGCTTGACTTGAAGTCCAAGGAAATATGTTAGTTCACCCATCATGCTCATCTCGAACTTGCTCTGCATTAGCTTCTCAAATCTCTTGCAAAGTGATTCATTAGTAGAACCAAAAATAATATCATCGACATATATTTGAACAAACAATGAATACCCTTATGCTTGGCAACAAATAAAGTAGTATCGATTTTACCTCGAGTGAAACCCAAGCCATCACTAAGTAAGAACTTAGAAAGGGTTTCATACCACGCCCTTGGAGCTTGCTTTAGGCCGTAGAGAGCTTTCTTCAATCGGTAGACATGATTAGGCTTCTTGGAGTCCTCGAAACCAGGTGGTTGTTCAACATACACAAGTTCTTGGAGTTCTCCATTCAGGAAGGCACTTTTCACGTCCATTTGATATAACTTGAATTCTTTGAAGGCAGCATAGGCTAAGAAAAGTCTTATAGCTTCTAATCTTGCAACCGGAGCAAATGTCTCATCGTAGTTAATTCCTTCTTCTTGTCGGTAGCCTTTAGCAACTAACCTTGCTTTGTTTCTAATAATATTCCCAGCTTCATCCAATTTGTTCCTGTAGACCCATTTTGTACCAATCACTTATTGGGATGATGGTCTTGGCACTAGTTCCCACACATTGCATCTTTCAAACTGATACAGTTCCTCTTGCATGACTTCAACCCAACCAGGATCGGCAAGAGCTTCTTCAGTCTTCTTTTGGTTCTATGTTGGAAACCATAGCAGATGAGAATAGACTTTCAGCAAATGCTCTACTAAGGTTTCTAGTTAATCTTGGTCCAAAGACATCACCAATCACATTTTCTAATGGATGATCACGAACTGGTCTAACTTCTCTCGGCACATCTTGTCTGACTGTATCTTGTTGTAAAGATTCGAGAGGAGGATCAAGATCAGTAGATGGAGAAGGAGAATTATGTTGGGTTTCGATCAAACATGCGGAGCGGAATATAGCATTTAAAATTTTGAAACCCAAAGCCATGGATCCGTTCATATGATTAAATCAAATACAACATAAGAATGAAGGAATAAACTAACCCTTGATGGCTATCAAATTCTCTTGGTCTTTGGTGGAGGGTTTGAAGATTTGATCACGATCACAAAGCTTGAACACGAACTTTGAAGATGATGATTTTCACCCTCTAGCGGTATCCACACTTCGAACGAATATCAAAGGAGCTTCTTTGATCTTGGTTGCTAGACCAAATTGTGAAACACTTTTCCACAATCAAAAGAACTATATGGAATTTATTTTTGTGTATTATTTTGTTCTTCAACCAAGAATGTCTTGGAACAAAATAAACCCTCTCTCAAACTCTTTGAGACTCACAAAATCATTAGCCTAGAGTGCTGGCCGAATTTGGTCTTTTATACACAAGTATGACCTATTCCAAATAGGAAACTTGTGTCAAAATCCGTTCAAAATTCGTTTCCTTCAATTGGAATCTGCCACCCGACAGTACTGTGCGGCCGCCCATAATGCACTGTCCGGTCGCACAACTATCTGAAGCAAAACTGGTACAAAAATGGACTATGTGCGGCCCGCCCAGTCCATACTGTGCGGTCGCCCACTTCCCCAGAATGTCAGAATTTCCAAATTCCAATATAGTCCTTT